>JAAAKE020092689.1:2839-14919 GCA_010014785.2 Anisolabis maritima | reverse complement strand
AAAAAAAAATCTAATTTTGATTGTTTATTATTATAATTTTATGTTTATAAATATTTAAAGAATATTTTTTGTTATTCTTTAATGAAATATATTGTAATTTACTTTCTTATTTTAAATCTTGTTAATTTTGTACTTTGCATAATCCCCGCTGTTCCTATAAACTTGAATTTCACTCATGATGAAACTTGGGCAATCAACGAATTGGATGATTTATGGTCACAGGTTGATGAAGAAATTCCTCTGCAGGAAAGAGAGGAACTTGAAAAACAGGGAGTCCAAATCTCCTGGGACTCTCTTTTGAATAAATTGGATTCACTCCATGGACTTATTAAAAGATCTAATAGTTACAAAAATTATCCTGTGATATTTAATAAAAGTTTAATTAAACACAATTCTCAAAGAGATGAAGAGGAAGAGGAAGAGTATGATTTAGGTGACAAGGAATACCCCCAACTTAGAAAAATATACTCCAATTATGAGGTAAATTTTGATACTAATCATTAAGTAAAAGAACTATTTTTTATTTTCATTTCACTACTCTTCTCCTCTGGGACTATATAAGTTAATAAACTCAAACCATTTAAAATAATGTTCCAGAAAATTGAGCCATTTATGATTGACGACTCAAACTTAAAAAAACGAAGCGTTTCTTCTCCATCATCTGTTGATGACGAAGGAAATTATCCTTATGACTATCAAGCATTCAAGTTAGAATATTATATGAATGTTGAAAAGAAAATGAAATCAAATCAAACATTAAATTATACGGAGGAAGGAAAACCAGAAGAGAATGTGCAAGATGCAATTAATAAAATCATCGATATAAAAGTCCCAAAAAATTGCTCAGCAGTTGAAGACAAAGAGGTAAAAATGAGTGCATATGATTCTAGACAAAGAAATATTTTTGGGATTCTTACATGTATTTCCGTTGAAATCTCGAAAAAATATGTCGGGAAAAATGTTGACCCTTTCTTAAATGGTTAACTCATCTTAAGCACTGACACTGATAGGTTTCACTTAATCATTCAAACATTTTAATTTTAACAAGTTCTAGTAGCAAAATGGTTTCTGGTTCCTAAAGTTGTATTTCCAAATAACCCGCAACATCCAAATTTGATATCCCTGTTAAGAAAATGCAAAAGAGGAGGCGCCTTTTTGTAATTCCGCTTGGCGGAGTCCACATTTGTCATCCTAACACACAATGAAAATGATGTGCGTCATGTACATCGAAATATTTGCGCAAAAGAGTATCAGGAGCGATACACTACTGGCTTCATTTCTAAATAATACACTATTATATTATTATTTTTTTGAAATAAATACTTTTTTACTAGATGATTATTGACCCTTTTAGATCGGACTCGGAGCTATTAGGTGTCTAGCGAAGGAGAAAAAACGCGACCAGCGATGGGTGAAGCATTTTTTCCGTCTCTTGTGGGTTTGGATGTTGATTTGGGCTGTGGTGGCTACATGTTGTTGGTGCCGTTGGGGTATCTGTTGCTGCTGCATCGGCTGGTGTTGGCCCCTGTGTAGACCTAGGCGAGTAATTTATCAGTTACAAAACTACTTATCTGCCAATCCGCCTGGTGTCGCCGTCAAAAGAGAGCAGATTCTTAATTACGAACCCTCAGAATATGAACAACAGAATTATAAGAAGATTATGAGGCTATTACAGCGTTTGTAAAATTTATAATATTTTATAATAAAGAATGCTAATTATATCTAAACTTGTAAAGTGAGATATTTGCTTTGTTATAACATTTTATTGACGTGATACTGAGCTACATCAAAATGGTTCAATTCCGCCGAATTTTAAGCTTATTTATTGACTACTAAAACTAGAACTTTTCGAGATACGCCTCTATTTCTGTAGCTAAAGAAAAGTCCCCCACAGCGGTACATTTTTGGGGTCTTCAATTTTTGATTAATTTCTTGAAAAATGGACCATCATGGAACAAAAACGGAGGTACCATCTCGGAGTTCTAAATTGTAGCTACCTCACAGTATGAACCTTTCTCAAAAAAGGAATAAAACTCACATTATGAGGAACATATATAATTGTTATAAAAGTATTTATACCCTAGGATGCCTTCTAATATAGTCAAGTAAAAAATTTTATGCCTAGATGGATTTTCATTTGATATTTTTATGTTATGTTCCAATTTTTTTTTTTTTAAAGTGTGCCACCAGAGAAATAAAGACCCAATGGACCAGTTCCAAACTCATATGATTGGTATTACTTTATTAATTTGCAAATTTTCCAAAGTAATATTCCGCGATTTCGAAAATATTTTCACAGCAACGAAACGTTTGTTTTTAGCGGCCTTGGCGACCGCAGCGCTCAAGTTTCGGTGGCTAGCCGCTTACCCAGGCAAATTCATCCTTCAACACTCCGGCTAAATTTTATTATAAATTTTTAAATTTTTTTGTGCCTTTTATTTACTATTTCCCTCTAAAATATTAATTATTTTTATTTTACATTAATTTATCTTAAAAACCGCTTGAAAAACACATTATATCCATAATTCTTTTTGTATGTTGTGTCGTTCTTGACATCTTCAATAGAAGCAAGCAGCTTTTATATATAAAAAAAAAAGGTTGGAATCTTTTAAAAATTAATTATAATGTCAGATAATGAAGATGATTTTATGTGCGAAGAAGAAGAAGATTATGGATTGGTAAGTTATTTTTTTATTTATTTATTAAAGGCAAAATTCATCTAACCCTCAATTCCGCGCATTTTGAGTTACATGCACCATAGTGATATTCTTAATCATATTTACAAATGTATGATTATTTTGTGTTTCTTGCTAAATATTCAAAGCAAGCTTTTCTTTCTCACAGTGCGATGTTTCTTAGGTTTCCTTATTTCACACTTTCTCCTTTTAGATTAATGGAATGTAGGACCGGCATACTTTATTTTCCACAATATTTTTAAGAGTTTTTTCTTCGATCTTCTAAAGATGTGCAAGAATATATGCGTTTAGAATAATTAAAAATTGATGTACTCTTTTTAGCAGAGATGTATTTTACCTTATTTTTCAGATGATGTCAAATGGTTAACTATGTTGGCCTTGTAATAGATTGTTTTGCCTTCAGAACCATTTAGTTGATATAATCTGTACAAAGATATATATATATTACAATTTAAAAATAAATTAGTTATTATATCATGTTCTTTTTCTTTAACTCTTATTCTAAGTTCTTTCATCATTGTTCATTTTTAGAAGACCAAGAAAAAAAACTTTGACAATTTTATAGAAAATCTATTCCATTATACGAATCTATTCACTTTATTCCAGTAGGGAGATGGCCCCAGAGGGCCTGGGCCACTCCCATTGGACACAAGAAAAATTAATTTCATATAAAACTGTATTTGTCACTCTAAAAAAATAGTTAATATTAATCTGCTTTTTATATCTATTTTCCTCTTCCCAAACTCCCGATCCAGCAGCTTTGTCCCCACCCCAAATTTCGAGAGGGCTACCCATAGATTAAAAAGCTTTTTTTTAGGGCCCCCTGGATCTGAACCCTTTAAATAATCAATTTTAATTCTTCTTTTCAGGAATATTCAGAAGATAGCAATTCCGAGCCCGATGTCGATCTTGAGAATCAATATTATAATTCGAAAGCTTTGAAAGAGGATGATCCTAAATCCGCACTGACTTCTTTTCAGAAAGTTTTAGATTTAGAAGGCGGTGAAAAAGGAGAATGGGGCTTTAAGGCACTTAAACAAATGATTAAAATTAATTTTAAATTGGTAAATCTTTTTTTATACAATATTTTCTAAATTTTTTATTTTAAGAATCCTATTTAAATGCTAATTAATTTAATCATTTTTATTGAAGAGTAACAAACATGATAACAAAACGAAGTATGACCATATTACAAGTGTCAAATCGAACCAACTCCTTCACAATTGTTTCTGTTCCAATTTTTCAAAAGTTTTTTAAATTAGAAATAAATTAAAACTTAAAAAATACAATTTTTTTGGATTATTCTAAAATCTTTTTCAGTAAACTTTTATAAACATCCTGTTTTTTTTTCTTTGAGGACTTAACATTGCTATTAATCCCATAAAATAAGTATCGGGAATATTGTATAATATTTTATTAGCTTTTAAATAGTGCGGTATTGGTTTTCTATAATTCTCTTGAAATGACTTTTTTGTTTACTTGTTTTATATATATATATAAAACTTTTTTCTTATTCGTTTCCTGCCTATTAGAATTATTATTTCTTCCATGAGAATGAATTTATGTATTTATTAACTATTAATTTTCTTTGTTTTAGAATAATTATAAAGAAATGATGGCCCGTTATAAACAATTGTTAACTTATATAAAAAGTGCAGTAACAAGGAACCATAGCGAGAAATCAATTAATTCTATTTTAGATTATATTTCTACATCAAAAAACGTAAGAATTTTGTTTATCTGGCACTAATCCCAAATTCTTAAAATAATATTTCTTCTATTTTTACTATATTTTTGTTTTTGTTTTTCAGATGGAATTACTACAAGATTTTTATGAGACCACCTTAGAAGCCTTAAAAGATGCCAAAAATGATAGATTATGGTTTAAAACGAATACAAAACTTGGCAAACTCTATTTCGATAGATTTGATTTTGTTAAATTATCTAAAATTTTAAAACAATTGCATCAATCTTGTCAGGTATCTTTTTTGTAGAGATAAGAAATAGTTGACAATAATATCACGAAACAGGGCGGTAAAGCTATTCGAAGTAGAACTTTATATTATATATAAAAAATCGAATTCCTCAACTTTAACTTTAGTTACTTAATTCTCATATACAAAATTGTTCTAATTATTTATTTGAACAACTTCTGTTAGAAAAAAGTTCTATTTTTTTATACTTCTAATTAAAAAATCTAGTTTGCTTATTAGAAAACCATTTCACTCATTCATTAATGAAAGGTTAGCATTTCAACAAAAACATATTTATATATATTTCAACAAAATAAGCCAGTAGAAAGATGAGTCAGAGTGAATAAAAATTTCCAAATGTAAGGCAATTTTATTTTCTGGAAATCTATCCCAACATCTCAACGTAATCAAAATTACTGATTTTTTTTGTTGCTTATCAAGGAGAGTTCTCTTTAAGTTTTTTATTTTGTCATTTTTTTAAATTTTTTATAAACTATTTAATAAATAATTTTTATTTTCAGACTGATGATGGCGAAGATGACCTTAAAAAAGGCACGCAATTGCTTGAAATTTACGCTTTAGAAATTCAAATGTATACTGCTCAAAAAAATAATAAGAAACTTAAAACATTATATGAACAATCGTTACATATTAAATCTGCTATTCCTCATCCGTTGATTATGGGAGTCATCAGAGGTAAATAATAAAAGAAAGATGAAGACTGTAGTGTTTTAGGGCCTAATGCTTAGAGCAAACCTTTTGAAAATAAAAATTCTTATGAAAAACGAGTTGCCTCCGGCGGGCTCCCACCTAGCCAGGAGGGTTCGACCTCTAGATCACATTTATTGTGGTAATATAGAAAGTTTAAATTTTTTGCCTGTTAAATTCGCCTTTTTGTTAAGTATTTTTCGGCATTTTAAGTCATTTAAACTCCATCCTTATTTATTTAATTTGATTGGCTGTCAATATAATATAAATAAATTTTTGTCATTGAGGACGGGAAGCTAACTTCTGTCTATTGGACCTCTACTCTACCACTGCTCCTTAATATATATATATTTATTTATTTATTTTTTATTTTTTAAATGTTAATAAAAACCGCAAATGTTTTTTGACTAAATTCTAAACTATTTAATGGAATCAAATGAATTTGGTAATAGGTTTTTTCTTAAATTTTTCCTATTAATTTTAAAACTAAATAAAAAAAGATAGAAATGTTAATATTTAAAAAAGACAGAGGAAAAGAGCAAGACTCGAAGCCTTGTAAAAAAATAATGTAATACATTCGCAATGTGCATGCAGGTCATGTATTTAAAAATACTAATAAATAAATATTATTATTATTTTTGAATTTGGTATTAGTCGATAATGCCTAAAATTCTGATTGTATTAAGCTTTACGTCCTTGTAGCTCTTTTAGATATCTTTTATTAAGTTTTCAAAATCAGGATGTTATAAATATATAGATTATTATTTTTTAATTTTTCAACATCAGGATATTAGGCATGATTTGAGAAGAGAATTTTTATAAAAAAAGAATTCTCCAAAAAAACAATAGTTCAATCATATTTAAGTTGCGGTCATGTACAAAATTATAAAATTTTCAAAATTCTTGAATTTATATATATATATATATATATATAATAAAAATTTTAGCTCAGTTATTAGTTATTAAAGTAATATAAAAATAACCCATTTTAAATTTTATTTATTTTATTTTATTTTTTTTCAGAATGTGGTGGAAAAATGCACTTGCGCGAAGGTGAATTTGAAAAAGCACATACAGATTTTTTCGAAGCTTTTAAAAATTATGATGAATCAGGAAGTCCTAGAAGAACCACTTGCTTAAAATATCTAGTGTTAGCTAATATGTACGTATTCGTTTTATAAACAGTTAACAATATTATTATTAAAGAAGTATAATAGGAAAATAATTTACTCTCTAACAACTTTTAATCTTTTTATCTTCTCTAATATATATAGGAATCCCTTGAATAGCGCGGTTTTGATTAGCGCCCCAAAAACTTTTGAGACCCTTCATCATTATACGCGGTGTCAAATTTGATTAGCGCGCTCTTTTTTTCCCGATGCGACATTTTTTCCCCGTAGTGAACATTGGCAAGCGGGAGACTTAGCGTGGTTTTGCTTTACGCGGTAAAACTTGAGGATTCATTAACCATGCTAATCAAGGGATTTCTGTACTATATAGTGAGAAAATATTACGATCACAAAAAAAATGAGAGTTGTAGAATGGTTTGAATGTGGGCCTGTGTGTCTGACTGTGTGCGAACAAGATTTCTGAAAAACGAAAAAACGTTCGAGGCTGAAATTTTTATATTTACGCCTTTGAATAAAATCTCCTAAAGGATACTATAAGTACTTTACTGATGTGCATTTTTTTTCGATTTTGGATTTTTTGTTATTTTCTCTTAAACTACTTTTACGATATTGATTAAATTGACTGTACATTGTTCTAAGAGATGAATTATGAGAACGCCTTTTGTCCTTTGTACCTGGTGTGACTGCATATCATACAGCTTTACTTACCTTAGGTAAGAGAAAGTTGTGTGATGTGCGTTTAGTCACTTTCTTTCCCATAATTTTTTATTTACACAATTTTCCTATTCCAATAAAACGTTGAATGATTAATCAATATCTGTTTATATTAATTTTTTTTCTAGGCTTATGAAATCTGGAATTAATCCTTTTGATTCCCAAGAAGCCAAACCATATAAAAACGATCCGGAAATTCTTGCCATGACGAATTTAGTATCTTCATACCAAAACAATGATATTAATGAGTTCGAGAAAATATTAAAACAAAATAGAAAAAATATTATGGATGATTTATTTATTAGAGAACATATCGAAGGTATTTTATTTTTATTTGTATTTATATATAAAGATACTAAAATATTTTTAGATAAGGCTTTTGTTTAAAAAGTAAATTTAAAAAAATTCTCTACATTTTAATTTCAAGATTTTTTTTACTGTTGTGCTTTATAGCATCGTTCTCAACCTTTCTACCTTACCCAACTTCACCATTTTCTCGTTTTGACACAAGGTTGCAGCTTTTATTTTGCGAGCCAATATTGCGTGTTTTATAGTCCAGATTTCAGAAAAAGTGATCCTCATAAATATAAATATTATTTAATTTTTAAAGTTAGCCTTATGGAAACTAAGGGATGCCTAAAGGGCGAAGATGGGAGGATTTCACCCAGAAAGAAAATGCTTGACTCTTAGTCTCTCATTCCTATTTTATTATTACTATTTATAAAATACTCAACATGTCTGCATTTTGAGGCCGTGTTTAATTTTTTTTTTTTTTTTTGAAAAATTTGGTTCACATCTTCCCTTGGTGTATTTTTTAATTCTATATATTTTTTTTTTTTGTTAATTTAAAATAATTTAATGTAATGTATTTATAATTTTAAATAATTTATAGAAATCTAAATTTCTAAAAAATTATATAAAATTTATCAAAATTATCTGAAATCTTCAAAATAATCCGTCTTTTTCAAAACGAAACAATATTTTTTAAATATTTTTTCATAATTTATATTCAAAAACAAGATAGTTTAATTCAATGACAAAGCAAAGGATGAGTCGGATAATCAGAGACAAATCAACAAATTCTAAAAATTTGTACTAATGTGTGAGTTGATACCCATTTGAAACAGAAAACCCTCTTTATGTATCCTGGAAATTTGGCCCGACGAGCTTGGACGATTATCCTTATCATCCTTGGCCATCACACTCTCGATATTGACTACGGCGTCAGCATCCGACACCATCGAAGTCTCCTTAACTCACACATTTGTTATAAAAACCTCTGGCTCTTTTTTAATAAATTTGTAAATTTGTTTATTTTTATTCTACAATTACGATCCAGTGATCCTTTTTTACTTGTTTCATTTAAGTCAATTCAAAATAAAAATCAATAAATAAATAGAGAGATAAAATATCAATAAATTAAATTGAGAATTAAAAATAAATTCAATTATTTTTTATTTAAAAATACACTTCGATAGAGGTCGATTTTGGCCAATTCTTAATTATTTAGTGGCCCAGCCCCTTGATGCAGAGGTAGAGACCTCACGTACCACAGGTCAGTGGTTCGTTTCCTGACAAAAATGTATATATATATTATATTGACTACCAATAATGCAAATGATGGCCACAGTTGCCAAAAAAACTTAATATATATATAATTATTTGGTGGACAGCAGAAGCAGTTCATGCACTACTTCCAACTCCCCTTTATGCTTGGAATCATTTGAAAATATCATCATTACTACTTGAATTTTTGTTTGTTTTAGATCTTTTACGCAATATTCGCACCCAGGTCCTTATTAAGCTAATTACACCCTATACGCGAATTCATATCCCATTCATTTCAAAAGAATTAAACATTGATGCTGCTGAAGTTGAAAGTTTACTCGTTTCATGTATTCTTGACAGGTAAATAAATTCAGTATAAATACATTTGTATGCACGATATAAACTCAATTTAAATAATATATTGTTCATATCAGTAATGACTGATTTATGATTTTTTCTCTGAAGAGATCCCAAATTTTTCTTTCTCGGAAGAAGCATAATTTTTCATGATTATAAATATAATATGATAAAGTCATTAAAACGCAAGACTTTAGAGCTAATTTTCTTGGCCTAAATTCGGTCTAGGACCGAAACATTATTCTGTAGGACATGGATAAAAGGAAATTAGCTGCAAAGTCTTGCGTTTAATTGACTCCGCCCTCACCACATTAAATTATTCTACAGCCACAAGTCCTAAGGTAAGATAAGGGGTCCCCAAAATTTCACTGCGAGGGCCACCTTAAGTAATTCAGCTCACCTGAGAGGATCTTTCTTTTTATTTTTCTCTAAAGTTTTTTGAGTAGTTTTTTTAAAAAATAATTTAAATTAATAAAAACAATTACAAATTCTTATATTTTAATCATAAATTAGAATGATTGTATTTATTCATATTAATGTGAAAGGTGGAACAAACCCTCTATTTATTTCCAAAATCATATTTTGTTATGAAGTAACATTTTAGATTAACTTACCTTTTTTTTTGTTTGTATATTTATTCTCAAAAAAGTAAGTCATATATATATATATATATACTTTAAATGGATAAATTAGTGCATTTCCCTACAATCCACCCGGCCAGATTTGGTCCGCGGGCAGTAGTTTGGGATTGATGATCATAATATATTTTTACATTAGAAATTACGATCTTCAGTCTTATTTTTCAAATCACAAAACAAGTAAATTTCTATATAAAATATAAAAAAAATGAAAATGGACTAAGCTCTTCCATCCACAATATGAATTGATTACCAGAGTTACTAATGGAACTCCAAAGTAAAGCTCTCATTTTTAGAAAAAAAAAAGTTCCAGTTGGGAAGTTTAGTTTAATTAGTTCTTATATTCTAGAACAGGGGTCGGCAACTTTTTCTGGACGGCGGGCTATTTTCAAAAATATTTTTAAGAGGGCCGCACAGTCAGATGTTTTGTACAGGGGTCAGCAACTTTTCTGGAACCTCACTCGCTTGTCAACGAGAATATGTTACACTGGTACAATACGCAATATGCGAAGTGCAAGTACATAGTTCTAATGCCAGCAATACACAATACACATATGGCAAGGGAAAGCGAGTGTGTGAGTGTACATGGTCTGCTCGACTTTTTTGGGCACGAGGTTAGAGGCGAGGCAACACGAGTGTACATCAGAATGTACACACTCGATCTTGCTTACCGTTTCTTAGGAATTTAAAAAATATTATTAATAAAAACTTTTACTACATTTTGTTACTTTTTATTTATAAAAATAATATTAATAATACAATCAATAAATATATTTCATAATATAACAAATAATAATATAATAAAAAATAAAAAAGCCTTCCTAATTTTTACTTTACCATATAAAAGTTATATTGCTTGGTGGGCCACACAAAAACTTGCAACGGGCCGCATGCGGTCCGCGCGTTGCCGACCCATGTTCTAGAATGTTTTACAACTCGCAATTCTAAGCCGTTTCTCGCACAGTTTATGGAGAAAATAAAATTTATTTTAATTTTTTATATTTTTCAGTACCATCCGAGGAAGGATAGATCAAGTAAATCAAGTCTTGGAATTGGATCAACAATCTTTATGTGCCGCGCGGTATAATGCCCTTGACAAATGGACAAACCAATTAGCCACCCTCCATTTGGCAGTGGTCAATAAAATGGCATAAATCTTGTAAGGAAAAAAAAAAGAAATAATCAATCATTTTTACCTCCACTTTTATTCACACTCTTATTTTTTTTAATGTCCCATTTATATGTATTTAAAGCAAAATACAGAACTAAAAAATTGCTACTCCTTTAAAGAAAGGAATGTAATTTTGACGCATTATGTAATTACTAATTATTTAATAAAATAATATTGGAAATGAATTTTTAAATAAATTTAAACACCTTTAAAACACTTTCAAATAGTAAAAAAATATACTATCCATTTCAGACAATTTTAGACAAAGTTGTTTTTATTTCATTTTAAGAGTTGGTAATCAAGTTTCAAAAAAAAAAAAACAAGTTTCTTAAAATGTGAATTCACTATTTAAAAAAATGTAAACAGGCAATTTTATCCAAGAAAATATTATAAAATTTCGTGCAGAAAATTTTTAATGTAAAAGCAATCACTTTTTGTAAGTCATCTGGGAATTTAATAGCTTCAAAAATTACACAAATAACTAAAACAATTATATTGCCCAAAGATTTGTTTTACCTTTTTTGTAAGTAGTATTTTGATAGAATGTCAGACCAATTTTGAGGGTGAGTAAAAAAGTGAGAATTTCCCTTTCCTCAGGTCACATTAGTTAGTTTATTATTACAACAGTAATTATTTATATATGAAAAATTAAAAAAACTAGACCTATTGTCTTAAAAGAAAAGCATAGTCAGATTGGATTTATATGGAAGTTGGGATAGTAACAGAATTTTTTTATTCTAGAGGGAAGTGAGATTTTTTGATTAAAATTTTATAAATTGGACTAAAAAATTATTTTGATTTTTTTTGTATTTCCGGCATCTGAGTCTATATAGACATTATACGATATATACTCTATTTATTTCCCATACAATGATCCAGGCATATTTTATATTGATTTAATATGTGTTTTTAATTTAAAAGTGTTATAAATTATAAAATTCTTATCTTTAAATTGAAAATTTCAGCATTTTTGGACTGTTGGGGGCCCTATTGTTCAAAATTCAAAAATGAGGTGTCATTTTGGGCCAATCATAGTCTTTTCTTTTCTATTAAGACCTAATATTCAAGATTTCATAATTATTGGGCTTTTGAGGACCAAACTATTGAAAATTCAAAAATGGCGGGTCCGGGGTCATTTTATGCCA
>JAAAKE020092688.1:3920-37793 GCA_010014785.2 Anisolabis maritima | reverse complement strand
TCGGTAGAGCGAGAGTGGGGGGGGTGGGGATGCGGTTGGGGGGGGGGGGGGGGGGGGAGCGTGAGATTAAAAAAGCAACCGGAACACCAAATTGAAAATTACTCAACGTAACATTTGAAACCCACCTTTGATGCTTTTTTTTTTGAGTTATCTAATACGAGCCGATTATGGATTCCTCTACGAGCTGGCTAAAACACCTGAGAATGCAAATGATTGGAAACAAGTCAAACGCTAAAATCAAATATTGGCTTTTTTTTGAAAATATCCATCCAATTTAATCTTTGGCTAATCTAAAACGATTTTTTTTTGTTTTTTATAGTGAATAAAAAAAAAAAATGAAATGCATGGGAAAATTTCTTGTCACCTAAAATTGAAAACTAACTTGCCTAACTTGATTGGTTGAAACAATGTTTTTGTTTGAAGACAGCAATTTTGTTATATTCCTATAGGGTACTGTATATTAAAGTTAACAACGTTCTTTCGGCTGAAATTTTTTTTGAATTATTATAGTTACATTCCTCCTGGCTTCTTGGAATATTTGATCAGTTTATTATTTTTTAATTAATAAATCTTTGGTTCGGTTCCCACCAACCTGAAAAAAATATATTCAAATAATTCAGATTAAAAACAAATAACAAAATAAGTAACTGCTTTAGTTAAAATCCAAATTCTTTCAAAGGCCCTAATAAAGAACATATTTAGTATGATACACACTATAGTACAATCATTTAGTAATAATGGACCCTTAAATAACCTTTTACAGATCTATATTACTTTTACAATGATGACATTCATATCATATTAGTAATTTTGCAAAATTTTTATTCAGATAATTTCTAATTATGATATTTATAACATATATCCACTTTTATTAATGTCTTTTTTCTCTGTTTTTATAGCCACTTAGAGACAAGACTCGGCCTTAATCTTTTCCGTTAATCAGACTCATTTTTCACTGAAATGATAGAAATGTACAATAATTCACTAAATTTCTACAGTAATCATAAAATCAGAAATACATATGAACATTGTCTATTTATTTATTTGCTTATTTAGTCAGGTGTAAAAAAAAAAAAAAGAAATGAATTATTTATTAATATAAATTTTTTTCCTGTAAATAGAAATAATTTTAGAACTTATTTTTCGAGCTCGTGCCAACTGAGTGTCAATCACTGGTACTGAGCAGAACGGAACAAAATTAGAATACCTTTGGATCCTTCCATTCACACAATCTAAACCCCTTAAAAAATCCGCAGCCCTGTCCCAACCCCACATGTTCCGCATTTTTTACTTTTTCCTCTTGATTATTACTCAGAAGAATAACAATTATAGGCCTCAGTAAGTAATATTTTTATAATAATAATAATAATTTGTCATCAACATCTTTTTAAAAACTATTATCTTAGTTTCCAAAAACGAATGAATATACGAGTGCTACTTCAATAATAAAACAGCCTGGTAAATTATAATTTTCCTTGATATAGAGAACAATATAAAGAATTATGTTTTGCTTGTCATTATTTTGGCTTATCATTTATTTGAAAGAATAATTCTAAAATAAAAAAAAAAATAATAAAAATAATTTGCCTCTTTTTTCTTTTAATCAAGCATTTCTTTTTTCTTCTGACATTTGATTGGTGTTTTTAAAATGCAAAGATATAAATAAACTTGATACTTTATGGTTGAATAGTTTAAATAAATAATGAAAAGCGAGAATTCAACGGATGATCAAAGAAAGACAAAACTTTATAGTTTTTTGATTTCTGCCGAATATATTAAAATTATTTTTAATCTTTGTACTAATGCATTGAGGAATACTACTACCCATTTGCTGCTACCTTTCATCAGAAAAGAAGATTTTAAAAGTTTATCCTTTTTCCTTGCTTGTTCTCTTGATTTGGGATCGACATAACAACTCAAACGAGGGAGGAAATCAAGCCGGCCCGTCGCACAGATTCACGCTTGGTGAAGGGAAAAGGAAGGAAAGACTAGCAGATAAGAAGTAAAAAAATGCCATTCTTAGTTCGATTTACTCGTAGTTGCCATTCACATACTCACAAGATGTGAGCCTCTGAGTAATCGTTAAATTAACATACATACATACATATATATATATATATATATATATATATATATATATATATATATTCGTCTATAGGGTCAAACAAATAGGCAAATCTAGAGATCAGAATTCACGAACACAAAATTGCATTTAGAAACCTCGACCCACAATTAGCCATCGTCAAATACTACAACTATACAGGACACACCATGGACTTCGACCACTGCAGAACAATAGCATCCCTATTTAATCACCATACCCGCATCACACGAGAATCCAGAGAAATTCATAAACGGCCGGAATGTCTCAATAAGAGAGACTTGCTAAACTTCCCAATAACATGGAAACCTTTAATTCCCACACCCCTCCAACCAACAAATCCGTCTAAGCTGAAAACAGGCAAGAAGGACGAAAAACAGGCCCCACCAAGGATGAACTAATACATAAACCGAAACCACCTCAACCAACCAATCCCAACCAACATCAACACGAAAACACCCGACCATAGCCGAACCGACCCGTCCTCCCACTTCTTCCACAAATAATATATATATATATACCCTCATAAGCTCAGTGGAAGGAGTATATGTATAAATATATAAATAATAATTAAGACCTATTCATTTTAATTAGATATTGGTATTCAATATTTGCCTTGTCACGCGTGCGGACTTGTCATAGTCATATATTTAAAAATATTTCCTGAATATATTTTTGTTGGCGGATCAAGCGGTCCATGACCCCCGGGAGTCCAACCAAGGATCTCCAGGTTATTCGGGCATCGGTATGCTTCCTTTGTACCAGACCATCAGACGATCAACCAGGCCAGAAAAACTCACTCATCTCCGGTATATATCTAGATCAGGGATCGGGAACTATTCGGCATCAAAGGAGCATTTCAAAAAAAAAAAAAAAAACTTACAAAATACAAAATTTTAGAAGCCGCAATTTTAATTCAAATTGTTTTTTAATTATTTCAGTATTTTGTAAATACTGATACAAATTTCAAAAAAATTTTCATATTTATTTATAATAGTTATTGTGGATACTATATATAAATTAACATTTTTTTTTTGATAAATTTTTATTTTATTCATGTAAATATAAATACAAGAAATTATTGCAAAAATAATATTAAATTTTTTTTAAAAGGCTTTTTCGGTATTTGAGACCTTTTAGACGTCCTTATTTATTTATATTAATTGATAGTAATGTAATAAAAATAAATTTTTGACGCTCAGGACGAGAAGCGAACCACAGACCTTTGGCACTTGAGGCGAGACTCTACCTCTGCACCAACTGACAGGACTATTACATTTATTTTAATATTCAGTTCACATTCAATGCGATCTTTGAACTTGAATTTTCTCTGCCAATTTAGTCAAATTTGGAGTGTACTTCGAGGATGTTAGAAGCTGTTCTGCTTTCAAAGTTAGCGTGCTTCTATCTTTACTTTTAATGTAGTTCATGGTAGAGAAAAATTGAATGTGAACCCAAATAAGGTCAAAATCTCTTGGCATTTGAATAATTAGCTGGAAAAGGGTCCTAGTCCTGGTGTCTCATTTTTTTCAACCTGCGCTACCATTTTCTGAAGTTTTTTCACCTAGACACTTTTATTCTAATTTAAAGATTTTTCACAAGGGGCTAACTTTTTCATACGATCTGGATATATACCGGGGATGAGTGAGTTTTGCTGATGTAGGCGAGCGTCCGGTGTTTTGGTGCAAAAGAAGCATGACGATGCCCCGGATAGCCTGGAGATCCTGGGTTCGACTTCCGGAGGCCGCTCGGTCCCCATCAAAAATTTACTCATGAAATAAATATATATATTATAATATGTATTACCGGACTATAAGTGTATTTGTAAATGCCTGTCTAAATATTTCATTGTCCATTAATATCTAATAAACAATGCATAGACATTTAGGAAGCATTCCATACGTCTATTCAAATGTACAAATTCTAGTAAAATTTTCTCTCCTGATGATGGACGGTATGTATTTCTCAAAATGTTAGCACTGGGTTTTTTTATTCACAGAGACGACTTTTCTATGCAGCCAGAAGTTCCTCTTCAGTGCTGATCTTTCCATTCTTATAGACAAATTAAATATTATTTATTTAATGAAAGTATAATTCTTCTTAAATAAAGCAATTCAGATGTACGATGTTTCAAAACCTCGTAATTTATAAAACAATGTTTTCTTTAATTGTAGATCCATAATTTTAATGAAATTTGTAAATTTATTATTATGAAATGAAATGGGAAGTTTTAACCTTGCCTATAAAAGTATCCAAAACTAAATTAGGAGGTTTTAAAATTACCCTGACGATCTATGTTGCGATTATTAAATTTTTTCAATTCAATTTTCACTTTTTTACTCAAAGAGAATAGAGGTTGAAACAGCAAAAAAATCAAATCAACAAAAAAAAGACCAATATTTCCAATCACTTTTTCGAGCGTCCTCTAGACAGAGTTTGAAAAAGAAAAAACATTCGACACTATAAATATATCTCTTATTATATATTTTATTATCAATGCACATACCTTTCTAGTCGCAGGAGAGAGGAGAGATGAAGAGTTAGAAACAGTTTTCAGACAAGCAAAAGAAAAAAAAGTAAATTTGTCATGTCACAAACCTTCCTCTTGAGAATATCACATTCATACATAAATGGTTAATTAATTCCTGAGTTTAATCTTCCACTGCTATTTATAATAATAAAAAACATTATTTGGTTCTATTCTTGTTTATTTAACTTGAATGTATACAACATTTCTGCTAACTGCAAAATTGAGCTGAGCGAGTTTGGTAAGAGTTTAACCCACATAAGAACTCATCTCAATAATTATAATTGAACCTCTTGTTACAATTTCTTCAGATATATAATATAATTCATTTAATGCATCTTAACAATTCTCTTCTTTGGATTATTATTGTATTACTAACGACAAAGTCCTGGAGACTGTTATAAGAGTAATTCTATATTTTCAGATTAAACTAGAGATATGTCGTTCAATATTAAACCAGTTCAAAAGAACGAAAAACAACCTCTAAATAAAGAATATTATTCCCAACTTTTGGAAAATTAATTTTATATAGATATATAGATAGGTCTATATAAATTTATACATATATATACCGGTATACTGTTAGAAGAGAATATTTTTTTAATATAAAATCTATACAATGAGTTTTTATACGAGGTATAAATATATAGGCTGAAGGGCTCTTTGATAAAGAAAGTTAGAAACGGAAAGTTATAAAAGAAAATCTTTACTGCAAGAAAAAGATCCAAACAGACAACTTACAAGAGTGTCCAGGGTCTCTGGACATTAATTTTGGGAGAATATAATATTCTGTATACCATGAGGACAATTTACTGCTTTACCATCCTTCAAGTATACAGAATACAATAGAATAAGTATACAGTATAATATGTCCAAAGTTCGAGAGAATATAGTATTCTGTATACTTGAGAATACCTTGCGATGTCTCGCGAGGGACGGAGTCGGGTCGCAACACAATTTTGTGAATTTTTTGCAAAGTCAAATTTTCACGCAGTATAACTTCTGATATTGTGAATATAAGACCAAATTTTCAGATGCCAAGAGTGCTCATGGAGAACATTTTAAACCTATTAACGTTATCTGTCCGTGACCACACCGTGTCACAGACACACCGAATTTTTTCCCGAATTCATCAATTTATCTTAGGCCCGATAAGATATCAACTTGTATTTTTCTTATAAAGATAACAAATATAAATCACTAAAAACATATTTCACCTTTTCAATCCCTAAAGTTTCGCGCGGGGGGGGGGGGGGAAGGGCAATTATATAAATCTTTGTATTTCGAAGTAACTTTTTATAGAATATGGCTGCCTTTTTAAATTTTTTAAATTTTTAAAAAGAAGGGTTAGAAGTAAAAGGAGATATTTTTTAGTGCAATACTTCAGTAAAGTATGTCTAGGTAGGCAACCAAAATGACCAACTCACTAATGAATTTTTTGTTTAATTGCTTGACACTGCTCTAATTTTCCCTTAGAATAACAAGTGAGCATGGTTGTCTCTGAATCCGTGGATTCACTATTCACCGATCCGTTCAACCGCCTTCGATTGGCAATTACTTTATCATTTTTTTCAACTTATCCAAGCTTTGAAGTTAACTCCCTGTTAGAAAGTCAGTACGCTAAATGACTTCGCATCGCATAAATTATCGGTAAGTGTATTTCTCATTATTTGTATTTATATTAATAGCTAGGCTGATGAGGGCTAACAGTTTCAGTTTAAAATGAACTGCAGTAAAAGAGACGATAAAAGGAGAAAAAAGACTTAATTTATTTATTTCTATTATATGTAATTATCAATTATTTATTTAACAAATTTGCAACAAGCTTTTAATAATTCTTTGTTTTAATGTTTAATAACAATGACAAATTTTCGGATTTGTTGCTGTTTTATCTTTCAATTTTTTATAAGTTAACTCGATGAATTTTTTTTAACAGACTTGATATATGTAGTAGAGTTAATTGATTTTTAGAAATTCGCTACCATTTAAACTGTTGGTTGGATATTAATACAGCATTCAAAGGATTGTTTGATATATATACTCAAACACCAGAACAATCAATCAGCGCCGTTTGCATTTGCCATTGATTTTTGACACGACGGCCTCCTTATTAAATTTTCGAATTCTCATTGATACCATTGGATATAGTTTTCCAAATAAGTCAATAAATGTAGCGGGGTTTCAATATAATTGCAATATGGCTGACTTCGGGGAGCGTTTGCAATTTCACAGGCCGCTTGAGAAGGGTTTTCAATTATCAATTTGAAATCCCTATGTGACACACACATTGAAATTAAAATGTCTTAGCTAATCCATGCAAATGTTACCAAATCCTCTGTAACTCTTTTTTTGTCCATCGAATCAAAGCTTTTCTAAATTAACTTATTTAATAATAAAAAATATTTTAGATAATTTCGTTAATTCAACGATCTAATTATATTTCCAGAAATGAAGAGCCAATTGTTTTTGTCGTCAATTACCATTTATTTGTAAAGCGCTCTAAAATACAAAGCAGAAAATGAAAGATTATGGATTGCAAATAAATGAAGTAAATATGGACTAAAACATTTAATTGATAAAATCTTCTAGTAGCATAATATCAATTATTTTTTTTTTTTTACCCTTTCTGTTTTATATTAAGGTATTATACATGTATATGATATAAAAGTAGCTAATAAAAGATGTTTCCTAATACACATGATTAAATTTGTTCTTCTATTATCAGAATGGAGATAAGTAAATAGAATTTGATCTTTCTGTTATATTTGTTTATTGCCCCATTGTTTTTATAAGTTCTTATATAGCTTAGCAACCGTACAATAAAAAAATGAAATTAGATGAAAATGAAGAACTTTGGAAAATTAACAAACCTTTTGTTTGTCCTTCTACAATCTTCATAGGGAAACTAAAATATTTGGATTCATAAAAGTTCTGTTCTTACGAAACTTATATTTCGAGAAAAGTCTTTTTCGAACCTGAGGAATAGTTCAAATCGATAAAAGTATTTAGCGGTTTTTCTTTGGATGTTATTATTTCCTATTCTATTTTCTTAAAATAAATAAATTTTTGATTAAAACTCTTCATTTACAAACGCCGTTAGAGAAAGATTTATTATGTCTATAAGCTAGAGATTATTAACTGAGCTTTTACGGAATTTGAAGGAATTTAAAACAGCGCGCATCATGTCCAGCCCAGAGCTTTAAACTCTCCCCTTCATATATTAGTAAATGAAGAATTATAAAAGCGACCATATTTGAAATTAATATAATGTATTATCAAAGTAAAAACAATAATTAGATATCTGTTTAGACTATTTTTAGAAAATAGGGCATTTTGTAAGGAAATAGATGGAGTTTTTCTGAAGAAAAATTCTGGGGAAAGTTTCATTCTGGACCGAAATTTTAAAAATCGTAGTAGTTCTTGCATTTGAGTTTTTTTATTGTTTGAACAACCTCAAAAATTATTTGATTTCTAATACTCTATCTATAAAGACAGACCTACAAATTTCAGTAAATGAATTCACATTTACATGGGACATATTTAAATATATAACCAATATAAAACTTTATTTCAACTCCAATTTTTTAAACTCAAATTACAAAGTTTTAGCTGCTAATTTTGTGGTCTCCCTCAGGTATACAGGATAGGTTTCAATTGCTGAGTTTTGCTTCAGACGAAAATATTATTTTATGGCAAACTTCTTAAAGTGACTTGAGGACAAAATAATTGTGGTGGAAAGTCTGAAGGAGGTTTAATCTGACAACCGAACTTTAAAAATCATCATAACTGATTGACTTTTGTTTCATTTTTCATAAACTAAATTAGTTTTGAAGTCTGGTTCTATTGGGATTTCCGAAAAAGAGTTCATTTAACATTTGAATAGATTATATAGAAATGCCTTTTTTTCACTGTCTGATCAACAAACAAACACTTGTCAAAATTTATTACATTTCCAAAAAATATTAGATTTAAAAATTTAAATTTAGATCTCTATTGTTGAAATGGGAGCTCAAAATTCAAGAAAATTTTTATTGATTTAATATCAATCGCTTGATACAAAAATATTGTAATTATCGCCTTCTTTTGGAGAAAATTTTCTTGCTCGTTTAAAGAAACAAATGAAACAACCTATTAAAAATTTAATAAATTTGTTATTTAATTTAAATCTAAAATATAAAAATAAAAATTTTAAAATGATCACTGTAATAATATTTTTAATTAGAATCCAAACTTTTTTAAAAATATATATATATAAGTATATAATGTTAAGCTTTTATAAATAAGAACACTTCTTTTTGTTCCATAAAAATAGCATAGCATTACTACGCTAGTTGCTTTTGTCTCTTTTATTATTATATAAAAAAGTTTTTAATCCTCCTTCTCATATAAATGAACCTAATCCAAATTTTGGAAAATTAATGTACCACCTAATTTTGTTCTCGTTAATATAATCACTTTTAAAAATTAAATGACGAAAATTTTATATTCAAAGTTAATGATAAAAAATTAGTTATTTGAGCGACAATTTATTTTAAAATATCTTGTATTTAATAATTTGCATAAAAATCTCTTTACAGATTTATTATGATTGGAGCTTCTCAAGCTCATGTTTGAAGCTGAAACATTTTTGCAATCGGAGAATGACATTCAAGAGAGGAAATGATTTGTATAAGAGACTAAACTTTGGCTGTGTTATTAATTAGAGACAATGAAATTGACTCTACCAAAGTGGAAAAATTTTTATCTCCTTCTTACGAGATTAGATTTTTATCTTTAATCCCATCATTTAGGAACGTTATTTAAAAAGAATAATTGAAATTTTAACGTTATTAATTTTATTATAAATCCATAAATCTGCTGATTGAAAACTTTTATTATAAAAATTACAACATTTTTTAGCTTATAATACAATAACAAACGTTTAAAAATGGAATGTTGTAGTAAGTAAATTTATCAAAGGCAAGTAAGTTTAGTGATTATTTTTTGAAATGAATGTCGTTTTTTTAAATTAAAATATCAACTCATTTTCATATCAATGCGTTTCGACCCGAAGAGGGCTTTTATCAGCAGGACCTTTCTAGGAAGAGTTCTCTCCCATCTTCGTCTGAACATCTTAGTAGAAGTATTAGCCTCCCCAGATACGAAAGACAGATTGCTTCTTGTGGCAAGTAAATGAATGAGTTGGACCAACAGGCGGCCTAAAAGGGCAGGAATTGTGGCCCTCTCATCCCAAGTGTGTATCAGACCCAGCCACACATTCACCACACCACCAACCACGAACAAGCTCTCTCTTCGGACAGATTTCTCTTAAGTTGTTATTACTAGATTTCTAAGCTATTTTAAATTCTTATTCCTTTTTCTAATATTTTTTTTAACTTTGTCAACTGTTTCCGGTATCATATAATTCAACTCTTTCTATCTCCTGAATAATTTGCCAGTTTAGTCCGGAAAATGATATGACATTAACAAAGAAGTTGATGGTTCTCTATGCGTGTCGGTATCATTTTATTATTGGCTTTTTAGAAATTTCATGCTTCCTCCTTACAATTCTACTACAATAACGCTCTTTTTGAAATTATATGAATACAAGAAGAAGGGCAAAGAAACTTTTTTTCCTAGCTCTGCATCATATCATAACAGTTACAAGCTGACACATATCATATGTTATCTCGCTTGTATTCATATTAATTAAACATTTAATTATAGTGTTGAGATACAAATAAGCCGACATATGTATCTTCTTCATTAAAATCTGTAGAATTTATTAAAATATCCTTCTTTTGAAAATTAAATATGAACCTACGAACTTTCATCTAGAATTTAATTTGACATTTGGAAAAATAGTTAAATTAATTTTTGCAAATCCCAAGATTTTCAGAGATAAAACTAATTAGGTAATTATTTATTTTTATATATTAAAATCTCTAGAATCTCGTAAATGTTACAAAAGAAAATCGGATCTTTAATTTTTTGAAATTTTATAATATATTATTTTAACAATAAAATTTAAAGAATCAAATCAATTCCATTTCCAAAAAATAATTTTTTTTCCAAAATATTATTAAAACAGAATAGTTATTGAAGTTGTTCTTAAAAGAGATAGTCATTTTTGTCATTTACTTTTATTTAATATTTACAGGTTCAATTGTATCAGTGAATATATAAAAATAAATAAAACTTTAATTAGTACATGTATGTCTCTATAAACCAAATCTTTTACCAAAGATTACAAAAGTAAAGATTTGATTTGAGAAGAATGTTTGTTATTGGAATTGCATGGTGGTGAGACATCGGAACTGTCATTTTCGGTCCTCGTGGCGGTAATTACCTTGCACAGAGCGTGAAGAACTCGGCGCTAAGATACTAACGCCAAAATAGATGAGAAGTGCGAAACGACCCAACATTCTCGAGGAAATCTCACACAAGAGCATGATATATTGAACACAAGAGAAAAAAAATAAAAGCAACCCCGGACACGATTTTCCCGACTATATTTTAAATATATCTCGGCATTATTGAAGTTTGTTAGTAAGTTAGAAAGTGAGAATGCTTAGTCAGGGAGCCGAGGCAAGGGAATTTGCAGAAGTTGGCAGCGCTCGAGCGAAGACGCGACTGGCTGCGTCCGCTACCCGCCACCGCTTTTACTAGCCATCTTCGGGGGAGAGGGGATGCGCGCCGATCTGTTGCGCCTGTAGCCGAGTGAGAAGCAAAAGGCGCCGACCATTGAACCCCCAGCACCCGGCGCCCAGCACCAGCCACCCATCCAACCAACCCGTACCAGTACTTGCACCCAAACCACCCACCGGCATTCATTAAGCCGCCACTAAAGCTAACCTGATTTGTTCGCAAATCTCGCGGCTCCCCTCACTCACCCAGATACCTAATATTAGCCGCCGTCGATGCGGATTGCCTTAAGGATTTTTCAGAGATAATTAAACCACTCTTCCATCCTCAAGTGGCAAACTACCCTCTATACTCAAAAAGTTTTATGTTTCCTTCTATTCTTTCTTATCAAATATTAAAAGACAAGATAATTAAACTATAATTTGATTCTCAAGTGGGATGTTATAAATATTTTCATTAATTAAGAAAGAGTTTTAGTTTCCCGTCAATAAATATCAAATTCCACTAATTCCTCATGGAAATGACGATATCACATCACATCTCTAGGAATATATCTTTAAGTTCCTACAATCAATCTTAAGAATTTATTTTTGAAAAATTTCACAATTCCCATATAAAATTTGATCTGTTCTAAATTGCCTTAATCCCAAGATAAAGATTTTTGGAGACAATTAAACCACTCTTCCAACTCTTCCATACTCAAGTGGCAAAGTACCCTCTATGCTCAAAAAGTTTTATGTTTCCTTCTATTCTTTCTTATCAAATATTAAAAGACATAATTAAACTATAATTTGAATCTCAAGTGGAAATTTGGAGGATTGGCCATGTCAGGACTTAACCTCTAATGTCTCTGAAGCTCACACTCTCTATAATAATCTCAATTTTGTTAATTACTTGTTATAAGAATGTTCTTTTTCTAAAAAATATTTTATTTAATTATAATAATAGCAATCACTCACACGCCGTTTAGCTGCCAGGTATATCAAGCAACATACATACACTTAACGTGTCTGACTGGGCCTCTGCATCACACAACAACGCAATTTTGAGACTCGCCATGACACGAGCATTGCCTACCTGGAGCGAATCCTGCAGCTCGCTACCATTTCGTGTAATAAAAACATTTGCTTAAATGCGCTATATTTGCCAAGTTTTCCCTATTCATCTTATTGCCTCTATTCTCCTTATGAGTGACGTAGTCTGGATTATATATAAGAAACTTAGAATGTATGTTTCGGAATTTACATTTTATTCGTCTTTTTTTTAATTTCATTTGTTCTTTATTCTTTTAAACGGCAGCTTGTCCTTTTCCTAATAAAAAATTTCAAAAGTGCCTCATTTTCTTGTTTTCCGAATATTATTTTAAAAAATATTAAGTATTACTAATTATACTATTTATTGAAATTTTTCAAAAAAAAAAAAAATTCCGAGAAAATTTAATTAACAAAAATATTTTAAAGGTATAATTTTTCTAAATTGCAAAATTTAAATAAACCATTTAAATGTGTACCTAAAGTAAAAATTAAATATTAAATTAATAAAAAAAAAAAGAAATTAAATAAAAATTATATAAATAAAAGTTATAGAATCAATTAATATCAGTCTCTTGGTTTATTTGTTTTTCCGAGGCTTTGCCGTGACTCAAAAATTCATATTTGCCATTGCTTAGGCCGGGAATGGTCGCCACTAATGGGCCGAAGTTATCATCCAGGGGGCCAGCAATGGGACCGACTCTCAACCAGGCCTGGGAATTGGAAATCCGGGGACCCACACTAGCCCTTTGTTTTTTCCTACATGGGTAGCAGCCAAGGACGACACGTATAAATAAAACATTGTCTTTTTTCTATTTCCTTGGCATTTTATTGGATTCCATTCTCTTATAGTTTTTTATTACTAATTAAAAAAAAATAAATTAAAACTTTTCTAGTGTCACTTGATTTTGAATATCGTGAGATCTAAGGATAAGTCATCCTTTCTTAGAGGGGGAAATTCCAACTCGACTCGCAGCCATTTGTTATAAATTTGCATCTCTCGTCTTGAATAATTTCTAAAATACAAACTCCTTGCAATATGATTTTAGTATTTTATTAGGTATTAACAAAAACGACTTAAAGGTATCTTCTACTTATACGATGTAGTTGAAAGCAGCAAATGTTTGTAACTTGTTTTCTTGATTAGAAGTGGAATTTGTCAAAAAATTAAATTAACCAATACAAAAGAAATTCGAAATTCGTTTTTCTTTCTTTGAAATTTTGTCACTTGCATAGCCTTTCTTTTGCATATGCCGTATATCTTATAATTATAACAGATTATCTCGATGTAAAGCCTAATTATGAATAAATATTTTAATTTAAAACTAAGTAACTTTCCTAATAATGGAGATGAATTACTATTATTAGTAAACAAATTTCATTTTAATTTTGATTAGTTGATCCAGCAGATTGTGTTATTCCTGAAATACACATTTTTCTTAAACCATAACTCTATCCTCAAATTGCAAATATTCTCAAAAGTTTTACTTTCAATTTTTTCTCATCAAATATTAAATGACAAGATAATTAAACTAGAATTTGATCCTCGAGTGCTACAAATTTTCAAATAATCTATATAGTATATAATCCCCAGGTGTCTTTCCTTCTCTGAAAGCGGAATCACCGAACCGACACGCTTCCGACTTCTAAACCATTTGTTTTAAGAGCAAATTTGAATCGCGTCTTGAATAATCTTTAAGAAGTAAATCAAATGAAATATCATAGAATTTTGCTTTTTATTATTGTGATAATATTGCTCTATGGATAAACTTTATATTACAGGATTCTCTCAGTTTATTTGTACTTTTCCTTACCTAAATATGTAATATATAGTGAGAAAGTATTGCGGTTGCAAAAAAATAGATGTCGATATTTCAACGGAGCCTAGTATGTGTGTGTGTGTGAGCAAAATTTCTCAAAATTTGAAATGAAAAAAAATGTATTGATAATTGACACAAACGAAAAATCTCTAAAAATAAAAGATAATATAAAATTGTGAACTATCTAGGGGGCCGGACGGAAAAAGTCTGGTGTAACAGCACATCAGACCGCTTTCCTTACCTTAGGTAAGAGAAAGTTGAGTGATGTGTGGCCGTCTCCCCAGTTTTTGTATTATGACGCAGTCAAAATTTAAACAAATTGGTTTGTGGATGATTGAAGATAAATAATCTCGGAGTAAACTAACACAAGGAAACGTTTTTTTCGATGAAAATTAAAATCTTATAAATGTGAGTCAACAAAAATTTTTTGACTGAACTCTGACGTGCATTGTTCCCGATAATTTTATTATATTATGATCCATATATTACATTATATTTTGATTTAAAGCTAAATATAAAAATCTCCATATTCGAATATTTCATAAGCATATTTTTTTTGGGGGAGAGCGAACGCCTTTCCTAAAATTTTAGCGTTTACCAAAAAGGGATTTTTTAGTAGAAAGGAATGAGTAAAAGAGAATGGGATTGAGATCCTCTGATTGGCTCTTTTCTTTGGTCTTGACTCCGCCCTTTCCTCTCCTCAATAGCATTGACCTTCAAGTGTCTGCCCAATTAGGTTTCTTTCGTCATATAAATAAATAAATAAATATATATATATATACGCCTCCCTACTGAGAGGATCTACTATATCAATCAATCTATAATAACAATTCTAAACATAACCTATGAAAAATTATGTTAGAATTTATTATATATTAAATGAACTTTTTAATTCCTTTAGAATAAATAAAAGAAATATAGGATTATGTTGAACTGCATCCTTTGGACAAAATCGAGTTAAAAGAAATGAGGATGAAAAATCGCTTTTTGGTAAAAAAAATTCAAAATCTCTAACTTAGCCAACAAGCATTGGCTATTAGGCATAATGCAATTGGATACGGAGAATAATATAACAAAATTTTTAAATATTGAATTCAATCCCGGGATCAAGATACTATCCTCGCATAACTTAATAATAAATAAATTTATAATTTATAAATTTGTATTTGTGTTTGATTGGACCTAGCCACCGAGGACTTGTGCCTCTAAGCAGGTCTTAAATAAATTTATTTTATTTATTTATTTAACTTTAATTTTATAATAATAAATAGGATGGTAAATATAGACATCAGTCAAGAATTTTATTTATTTGAATATTAAAAAATTATATTTTTAACTCAAAATAAAATTAGATTAATTAAAGATAATAAAAAGGGCATTTATTTTATAATTTCATTAAATTTTTTATTTCTTTTAGCAAAGATTAGTCAAGTCAGAACCAAGTTCACATGCATTTATATTCTTTAAATTTTTTTAATCTTTTTTTTTTTTACTTTGAATAGCCTATTTGTATTTGAGAAAATAAGATGTTAACCCCCCTGTCTGTCCTCAAGACCTTCTTGACCTTAGATCAAAAGTATTTATTAAATTATTTTTTAATTTTTTTTCTTATATGATAAATATGCCAAGGAAAGAATAAATATATTTGAATTTGATGAATGATAGAAGTGGGGAGAGCAGCCGGAATTAAATA
This sequence comes from Anisolabis maritima, assembly GCA_010014785.2. NCBI lineage: Eukaryota > Metazoa > Arthropoda > Insecta > Dermaptera > Anisolabididae > Anisolabis > Anisolabis maritima. Next base: position 21,997 of record JAAAKE020092688.1, on the reverse strand, counting down.
TAAAAATTCTAAGTCTTTCTTTCACCTAAACAATTTAAGAAAAAATATTGTTTTATTAAATTTTTATAAACACAGCAACACAGCTTTGAAACGATCATTATTTTTTTTAGATCAAGTTAGTTATTTCTTCTTTTCAAAGACTAGATCTTTTAAACAACTCACTATTTTCAGTGTTTTTTATTCTAATTTTTTTTTTTTTTTTGTTTATTTGTTTTACCCATTTATTGCTATTTAAGTTTTTAACATAAAGTGACATTTTTGAAGTGAAACCAAAAGTGAGTTAAGGAGTCCGTGAATATTTCAATATCACATCAGAATTTTTTAATTTAATTTTTTTTTTTGACTTTTTATAGTTAATAGTCATATTTGAATCCTGTAAATTATTTAAATAAAAAATGTTTATGAAATTAGAATAAATACTAGCCTTATTATTTTTTAAATTGCTCTTTTTTTAATATTCATTTTTAATGATATTATATAAATATGGAATTTAATTTATTATATAAAATTTACATATACCAATTTTCTAATAAAATACAAATGTTTATAATTATTTTCCTGTCCAGCTCAAGTTCTACCAGGACTAAAAAGTTACAGAAGGACCTCTTACTCCCTTTTTCTTCCTGAATGGACGGCTTTTTATGAGAATTCCTAAAACCTCTTGGCTAATTCTCTCAACTCATGATCACTACATGCCAAAATGGTTTCTAAAACTTGCTTTGAATATTTCTTTTGAAATTTTAGTTCTAATAAAAGCAGATAAAGAGGAATGCCGACACTTTAGCGAGGTCTTAGGGCAGGATCAAAGAAGAAAGATAAAGACAATTTTTATTCGAAAATTTTAAACAAGAAACAATTTATTTTTTCTAATTTATCTAAACTAAATAAAAAAAATGTATTAAATTGTATTGTATTATGCAACTCTCCTTCATCGGTGACTTCGATAAGGCTCAGATCAAAAGTACACCAGATTCAAGTAGTAAATTTTTATTCTATCATTCTCTGCTTTTGTACAATAATGTAGTAAAATCCATTTCGATTGTTGCCGAATTGGATCGCTTTATAAACAACTCGTTCTCCAAATATAGCTCATCGCATGATTTTCTATATTTTTTTTCATTCATCATAAGTGAAAAAAACATCAATTTTGTTGAATCAAAAGTTCGAAGTTTTGGAAGGCTTAAATAATTTAGAATCCGATGGGCAAAATGTATCCAATTAAAAAGAGACTCTTTTGAAAAATCTCGTTTTCATAATAAAAATTCTTTCAGTGATCTCTCAAACGCCTCTCCTAAATAATTATATTATTGTTTATTGGGGGTTTTATAAAAGAGAGATCGAAAGGCTTACATTCTAAAAAGACAAGCGGCTGCTTGCGAACAAAATTTTTTATCATTTTCACCTCTCTGCCTCTAATGTTTTATTCTTAAATCAAACATAAAAGCTTTTTCTAAGCTAGTTAAATTACTCCTGCGGAAGTATGCACTGACGTAAGAAACCACTTTTTATTTATGAAAATATATATTTCAATTCATTGTCTTTAATTTTTTTGTTTTATTCTTATATACAAAATTAAAAAGATTTTTTTTTTGTAGAATAATTAAACCATAAATAAGAACATCCTTATAAAGTTAAATTAAGAAATTTTCTGTCTCCAATTTGGCAAAAAAAAAGTACAATTTCTTTTAAAAAAATATTTATTTCAATTAATGTTGTGATGTGAAGTTACCCTTTATACTTTTGGATTTTTTCCGAGATAATTAAACCACTTCGACCCTCAAATGTTTTCTCGTCCTTATAAATATATATTATAAAAGGCGTAACTACAAATTTTCCACCCTCTATCTGACAAAAAATACCATTTCATTTTAAATAATGAGACTCTTTATAGGCTTTTCTTGTTTACTTAAAGAGAAGAAATAAAAGTACTGCAGACTTTTTAAAATAAATTTATTTGCATGTTATATTATTTTAAAATTTGTATAAAATTCTATTTTATATAGTTTTATATACAATAAATAATTGACTTGTTTCTCCAATGTTTTTGTTTCGCTTTTTAAAAATATTAATTTACTAGCTGCGCAGTCCGCCTTCGGGTCATCCTCTGCATCCGGCGTTTCTTCAGTGAATCGTATTTATCTCATCTTTTAATTCGCTTTTTTGAATTTGAGTGCAAAGTTATACTGAGCTGGTTGAAAAATTTTCTTCTTCAGTTGTGCCATTATTCATTTCTCAAGTATTATTTTTTAAATAATTATAATTGAAATTTATCAGTCTAAAAAAAATAAATTCAAAAATTTAATACAATTAAATAATATATAGGGAATAATATTTCTATTTCTATTAAAAAATAATAAATACCTGAGGTAATATTAGTAATTATAATACTATAGATTATAGGAAACGTTGCCTCTTTAACAAACTAAAAAGGAGGGTGAGGGGCGACAAAAAATTATAAAATACCACAAATTGGGGATCCCGGGTTCGACTCCCAGGAGTTAGATGGTCATTTGGTCCACCAGCAAAAATATACTCACAAAAAATGTTCAATTCTTTTTTGTGAATACTAGTGGCGTACCTAGGGGGGGAGGGCGGTGTGTGCGGTACATATTTTGGGGCGGCATTTTTATATTTAGTTTTAGTTGTAAAAAACAACTTGTTCACTTCATAAGTTTACTATTCGATTTCTAGGAATTATGAATTACTATATGATTTCCAACATTTTTGTATATGTTTTGTCTCATAGGTGGGGACCTGCGTCCTCCGTAAGATTTCTTGTGGCCTTTATAAAAGTTGCATTTATAGGTATATCAACTTATGCGGCCTCCTTTATCACTGCCTAATTTCAATATGACATCCAATGGTAAAAAAGTTCCCTACCTATAGTTTGTCTCAATTACAATTATATATTTATGTTTATTAATTTATTTAAACCACCATTTGATTGGCTTAGAAAGAGCGGCAAATTGGAGACAGCCCCGGGCGCCAAAAGTTCTAGGTACGCCACTGGCGATTACATTAACTTTACCTATCTAACTTTCGGTAGGTCGGTAAGGCGATGTTGGTTTAGAATGTATCACGTATGGCCATTTATTTACTATTCATTTTCTTTTATACTAAAAAAATATAAATATTGCTCGCACACAAGAACTAATAAATAAATTCGAAGCCAAGGTTAATTTTCATATTCGCCATGTCAGCTGTCTGTCTAAATGTCTCAGAAAAGTGAAAAAAGAATTTCTTAATTTAAAAGAAAAATAAATGAAAGGCATTTATTTAGACGAGGTGGGGGTGAGTGGTGAAACATCTTGCCAACTGAAAAAGTTAAATATATATCATTTTTTATATTTACATATTACCAATATAGCAATCCCTCCTATTATTTAATTTAATATAAAATGTCAACAAACCGCGAAGCGCCGATAAATTTTATAACTAAAACTCGATATATTCTCTTTATTAATTTATTGGTAGACAATTCAATCTTCACTAAAGATGTGTAGGACTTATTATTTGTGTCGCGTTAAATCTCATTCCATTTTTAGTTTTACTTATTTTTGTTAAAAAAAAATGTTTTTGTAATTATTCCAAATGTTTTATTATTATTTAATTTTTAAATTCAAAGGGAACTTTTGACCCTTTTTCCTTCTCTTTATAATGGCGACTAGTTACAGAGTGATCTTTTCTCGCCTCTGCTGACCCCACTTCATGAAAATAATTAAAAATAAAAAAAGATATTTATCATAAAGTTATTGCTTTTTCTTTTCCGTTTTCTTACAATTCTAATTCCTTGCAACTTAATATAACAACAAAGATCTTTCTCTCCATCTAAAGCACAATTAATTCCAAAACAAACTTTTTATCTATCATTTGAATTTTATATTTAAATGAGAGTGTTGTGTGAATAAAAAAAAAGAAAAAACATTTTTCCTGATGAAAATATAATAATAAAAAAATATGCGTTGATAACAACTCTAAAGATGAAGAGGATGAGGTAAATTTGAAAAAAATTTTTCATTTAATTATTCTACCGTTATTCATTTAATTGAAAATATAACTCTAACTGTTAATTATACACCCTGTCAAAATTAAACAATTTGATTAGCTCATTAAAGATTTTGCTTTACATTGTTAAGTTATATTAAAAATTGGCTCAGAAACTTTTTTTATTTTTAGATCAAAATATTTTAAATATGTGATAATTGCCACTTTTATCATTTAACCTAATTGAGTGTGTACACATTTTTTTTAAACATCGAAATGAAAAAAATTAGAATTAATTAAGGATAAATATTTCCAATATTAATTTCGACAACTTTAAAACATAGACATAAGTTAGACATAAAGATGTGAATATTTAGCTGGAAGGAAGTAAAGAATTAGTAGCTATTATTAATTGTAATGGAGTTATGATCATAATACTAGTAGGTAAATTTAAATAATAAATTATAGCATAATCCTTGATTAAAAGGTGTTCGTTTGAAAGAGGTTGCAGTTGCATATAATCTTAAAAATAATTCGTTTCGTGAACAATAAATATGATATGAGTAATAATATTAAAAATCAATAATTTACACATATATTACCTATCCTTAAATTGATTGAGAAATATCCCGGAAAATTCTTTTTACTCATCTAACAGAGATATATACATTTTTCTTACTACGACACACGCTGGTTATTAATTCTTCGTTTCTTTTGAGGACTCGTTCTTGTGAACTATTTCAATCCTGAAATCTCAATTGTTATTAATAATATTTCTGTGGCATTATTTAAATATTTTTTTATAAAACAATTATTTATCTAATTAAATATTATTAATGGCCATTTTGTCAATTATTAAATAATTATATAAATAAATAATAATTTTTTACTGTTGTTAACCACTATAGATGAATTTTAATTAATAAGCAAATCAATAGAAAAGTTGCTGATTTACAATGTCAACTCACTTTTATGCGATGAACTATTTATAATTTACCCAATCAAAACTAATTCCAAAACAAACAGCTGATTGAACATTATTAATTACATAGGATTAGGGCAAATAATTCAAACTGACGCTCATGCGGGCGATCTTTGGATGGGTGACCATCCAACCATATCCCTTCAAATTGGCACAAGTCGATACTTGCCAGTTTTATTTTCTAAGATATAAAATTTGAATTTATATGATTTTCTTTTGCATCGCTCTTTAGCCATTTATTGATAGTTAAAAGGGTCGTTTTTACGATCACCACTTTTATAAGGTATTCCGATTCTTTAGTTGTCAAAACCGAAGTCGATTTCAATTTCAATTTTTTTTTAACTTTCCTATTTAAATAAACAATCTGATTTTTACGGGATTTTAGGGAGAATTTTTTTATAAGATTCTTTTATATTTATTTATATCTTTTTATCTTCTCTAAAAGGTTTTATTTTTATTATTTTGAACAATAGTCTGTGGTTTTTATAACAACTTTCTATTTAAGACCTATTTATTTATTTATTTTAATTGAATTGAATTCAAAAGAGAATTTTAGAATACGTATATTGTTGAATTAAGAATTCTCACTTTGACTATCTTAATTTACAAAATAAAAATAAAACATTTTACACAAAATTCCCATTTTTTTTTCACTTGATAAAAAAAGGAAAGATAAAGTGCCTTAATCTCTTTAATTAACCCGTAATTTTAAAAATATTTAAAACGTATTTCAAACTCTCATTATAGTAATATTATTAAATGCCAATAAATTATATAAATTCATAAATAAAATATATTATTGTAATAAATAATGATATTAAATTATTAAAATAGAAACGAGAGAATGTTTCGAATTCTTGGTAAAAAAATCGGGACTGGCCTCACTAGGCCTAGACTTTTTCGTAAACGCATATATAGGTGTTATCACTATTTTTAGAAAAACGTTTGGGTTAAAGTACCATATCCGGTTGTGGGAAATAGCTCAAAAGTTGATAGAGATCTATGGTTTTGCCGTCATTCACTTATATAAAATTTGCACAGGGAGGTCCCAAACGTCAAGACAATCAAAATCATGAAATCGAATTTTTGGACAATTACAATACTTTCCCTACAATACATCTACGAGAAAGTAAAATATCTTGGGTAAGGACCAGACATCACACAAATTTCTCTTACCTAAGGTACTAGTAAGCCAATTCGAATGATGTACTGCCACACCAGATTTTTGCTTTGGGCCCCCTAGGCAGCCATTCAATGTACAGCCAATTTAATCAATATCATTAGTTAGGGGTTAGGGTTAGTTTAAGAGAAAATCACAAAAAATCCGATGTGATTAAACGCACATCACACAACTTTCTCTTAACTAAGTAAGGAAAGCTGAGTAATGAGCTGTCACACCATATTTTTTGCGTCGGGCCCCTAGATAGCCATTTAATGCCAATTTAATACAAATTAAATTGATTTCGTTAGAGTAGTTTAAGAAACAGAGCAGTTACTCCCGCCGTTTACCCGAACAACGGCAAAAGATTACCACAGTAAAGTGGGCCTCAAACAATTTGGAGGCAGATAAGAGTTAATACATTTCAAAGATCATCTAATAAATAATTGATATATGAATTTTAATAAAAATCGTTACAGTGAATTTTGAGAAAATCGAAAAGAAACTAAAAAAGTACATCACTAAAATTCTAGTACTCGATTGATGATTTTATTCAAAAGTTTCGAAGTGCATACGACGAGGGTACTTAGCTTAAATATAAAGTCCCAGCCTTATAGTTTTTTGTTTTTGAGAATTCTTGTTCACACACACACATCATTTTTTAGACTCAGGGGACTTCAAAACGTGTAGTGCCGTTGAAATCTCGACAGATTTGTTTTGCAATCGCAATACTTTCTCACTATATATTACACTTATAGTCAAGAGAAAGTTAAAAGACTAATGTTGAAATGCAAATTTAAATGCAGCGAGACAGATTTTAATTCGGATTTTTCGATCCTGATTCCGAAATAAATGTTTAACTAGTTACTAGGCCATCACAATAGTGCCTGACTAGAGGTCATTGTTTAACATGAAATTAGAATAAATATATAAGAATTATCAATAATTTAATTAGGCTAGAGTTTTTTTGTGGAAGGATATAATATAAAAATTGCCGAGCGTTTTTTATTAAAATATTTTTATTTACGCTTTAATGACGACGTTTCAAGAGCGATTCTGTCTTCATCCAGTCCTTTTCAGCGTACAATCACTTTAAAATCTTGCTGACAAAAAGTTTGATTGCATTGCTTGTTGAGTGAAGCCATAATGTGTCGTTAAAGCGTAAATAAAAATATTTAAATAAAAAGGCTTCATATTTTTTATATACTATCCTTATAGTAGAATTATAAAAAAATTATTTTAGATATGAATTTAGCTTTTCAACACTATCGATTGTTGTCAAGAGTTTATGTTGTGTTATTTCATAAATTAAACTATTATTTATTTATTGTGGGGTTTATCAAGAACGGATTCGGAATGTTTCGACGGTTGGAGTCTGATGAAAAAGAAAAAATCGCTTGAATTTTGTGAGACTAGTTTTGGGTTAAGGGGCTCACAAACGGTCAAAAATATCATTTATTTTCCTTTCAACTTACGGAGGGAAAATATTCTAAAAGTGGAAAGATCTTTTAGAGCAAAAGAAAAATATTTTTTTAATCAGATTTTGAAAAGCTAATAAAAATTTTTAATTTCAAAAACATCTATAAATAAAATTAAATTTCATTTTGAAAAATAGAATTTGAAATAAATAACCTAAATTAAATGAAATCAGTCTCTTAATTATAAGTGACTTGTAAAAATTAAAAATTTTATTTTAATTTAAAAGGACAGCTTTTTAGATAAATCTGATAAAGACTTTTGTTCTAGTATTCATATAGTCTTAGAGCTTAGTTTAATTGCCCAATAAACGGTTTCATTTAATTGATGTTAAAATATGCAAAATGCGACCTCCGCCTTCATTATCCCATAGAAGTTATTTATATTTGTAAACATTGGTTTCCATGAATAGTAGGGATTAAAATTTTGAAAATATACTCAACTCCTCAGGCGGTCATTAACGCCAAGTATTGATTATTATTTCCTGATTTAAATGACACTTAATTATTAGTCCAAAATCAGATCAAATTTTAATATATTATAAATATATCATTTAGTATGTAATGCAATAATTTTCCTTATTAAGCCAATAAATAAATATGTAATGTATAAAAATTATAACATTTTTTTACTTTCATACTATCAAAAAAAAAAAAAAAAAAAAAAATAGGTATCAATAGATAATTATTTATTAAAGTTTTTTTTTTGATATTTCAAAATTTAAATATCGTATTTTTTTAAAGATCATATAATCATACAAATTTATTAATGGATGTATCCGTAAAAAGAGGATATTGTATCCACAGATATATTACTAAATAAATAAATAGTTGTAAAGAGATCAAATTAATAATGTAGAGTGAGGATATATCATGCATAAACAAGAAAGAATGAATGAAAATTGAATTTACAAAATTTAATTAAAATTTGTTTTGTTTTGCATTTAGCTTCCGGTACATGATTTTAAAATGGAAGCTTTAGATTCGTAAATATTTTCGAACTCTGACTTTCTTTTTTTTTATGGTCTGTCCTTGAACACGATAATTTAATAACGAATAAAATATTTAAGAAGAAAATCTATATATTATACTAAGATATATTTATTGTATATATCTAGATTCACCTTTTGATAATTTTGTTTTTTCTTATTTTTAATTTTTATTCGTACAAAAATATTAAAAAAAAAAAGTGATTCGGCTACTGTAAATAATACATTGTAATGTAATTTTTAATTGGCATACTCAGGCAGCCACCATCGTGGCACCATTTGCGCCCCGTCTTGTGCCCTGCATCTTTGACAAACAGAAAGAAATCCTGGTTTATAATAAATAGTCTGTTTAAATAAGAACTGTGCCTCTAGATCCAATGTATTTCCTTGCTACGCTAAAATATACCGTATTTTACGTCGGATCATTTAACGTAAAGCCCGTTTCTGTATATATCGATCTAAAAATATTTTTGATATTTTATTAAAAGAAAATTCTCACACGAAAGAACTTATCAAAATTATTGTACGATTTCAATTTTATTTATAACATCTCTTTTTAGCTTTAGGTAAAGGGATATGCTTTATATATATTTTGTGAAAAAAGGCGGTGAGAGGGAATCTGATAGTTCAATTAGAGAAGGACGATCACACTTGCGATGGATGAATCACTCATCATGGTGTGGATGTATAACGGAAATCCCTCTTGCAAACATCTTCAATTGATCACTTGCACTCAGCTCGTCTCAGACCTTTGAACGCCTTACCCTAAGCCTGTCGCGGATATTTATCATTTCCCAACCCCTTTTCTGTCCTCACTCACATTTTTTACTTCTTGTAAATCAATAATTTTGATATCCCTTTTTGGGATTCATCAAATTTATTCATCATACTCACACACATATATATCTTTTAAATAAGTTTTCATCAACAGAAAATGTCAAAATGATGAACTTATTTAACGTATATATAAAAATGAAATATATATATTAAATATATATTTTATTTATTCTTTATACGTACAAATCTTCAGTAAAGAATCAAACTTCACAAAATTTTAAATATTGTAATATACTACGATAATTTTAATGACAATGAAATTGTAGAATTAATAAGTAAATAGTAATTAGAAAGCAGACACCCATTAATCAAACCTATATCTTTGTTGCCATCTCCTTAAAACAGATGTGATACTAATTTAATGGATTACAAAGAGATAAAAGATAACTAAATATATATTTAAATAAGAAAGAGAAAATATTTTATTGTTAAATTTTTTATACTCATAATTATTACCTATTAAAACCAGTCAAACGGCACCGCTCGCGCCGTATATCTGGTTGTGCCGAAGGACCAAAAATTTTGCAGTTCAAGCCTGTTTTTAATGAGGGCGACTTTTTCTTTTAAAAAACATTTTTGATTTCTTATTAAATCTTATTGAAATCTGATAAAATTAAATTTTTTATTACTCTGCTCTTCTACTGGGTTGGTTTTTAAGGTGAGACTTTTACTTCGTCTTTAAAATTATATCCTTAAGGAGTAGTTTGATAAGGCTGAATTTTTTTAATTGACACTAAATTTTTGAATAAAAAAATATTTATGAAAATAATTACACCCTCTTTTTGTCTTTTTAGGAGGGAAATAAAAAAACCATAAAAGCTTTTTCTAGACGTTTTCAAAAGAGAGCTATATTCCAAAAGGTAGAATAATTTTCTTGGGGTTGATTCCCTTTTCTTTCCCTAGGAGGGACGATTAATAATTAAAGTAACATAGCGTAATTTTTTTGGATTTGAAACTGATTTAAACTCAGGATTAGAGATTTGAGAGCTTTAATTCCTAAGCAGCTAAGGATAATGACTGGTTTATCATACATCGTGTGAAAGTGTTTCTAAGTATTTTTTCCAAAGTTTAGATCCAGGCTCAATTAAGAGGGTTATGCGTAAGTGCAAACAATTTTACAAAATGTCACATTTCAGGTTTGATCCAGTTTACTAGGGGGCTGGCTGGCTATCACATTGAATGCCAAATATTGTGCGAGGATTTTTCTATCTATGAAGACTAATAATGATTACTTTAGCTAATTCTAAACTTTTTAATCGTTTTATAACATTTATATAGAAAATTATTAAACAAAAACTAGATTTTTCATTAAAATAAATAAATATAATTTTTTTTTTTTTAAATATACTGTTTTGATAAATATAACAGATTTAGCAAACAATTTTCTCATTTTGAAATTGTTTTAAGTATTTTACAATGTTGCAATATTTGTTTTTGTTTTTTTTTTTTCAATTTAAAATACATTTTTTGGAAAAAAAATAAAAACAAATAGAGTAGAAATAAAACTTTTACCAAACTTCATGGATAGATATACTTTATCAGAACCATCTCTATGTTTAAATAACACTCATAGAAAAATTACAAAATTCAAAGGCCTCTTCAAATTTTTTTAGAAAACATCATTTTTGAATTTTTAATTTTTAGTTCTTGATAGAAAAAATTGATGAATTCGCGGGAATCGAACCCATGCTTTAACGTCCATGGGTCTTTTAAACGATAAATAAGGGATTAAAATATTCACTCTAACTAACGGAAGAGGAACGACGAAATTTTCGAAATTTCAAGACTACGCCTCCATTCCCATTAATCGGTTGAAATTCCTAGGCTGATCCATCACTTCGAGACCACCTTGGTTTACAGGCTAAAACACTGACGGGCGGAAAACGTGAATTCGTCTACTGTGAGTGTCTCAATATTTTCATTAAATCGTAAAATTTTCAAATCTTATTTTTAAAGCTTTAAAATCACTTTAAATTTTTGAAATTAAATTCTCTGCATGATTAAATAATTTTTTTTTAGTTATTCTCTTATTTTAAAAAAAGAAAGAAAATATATTTGTTATAGATTTAGTATAGTATTTATATATAAATTATAATGTTATTTATAAAAAAAATTCAAACAATTTTGTTTAAATTATTTTTTATAAAATCTTGGAAATTTCCTTAAGGGAATAAGGGAGAGGGTGAGTTGGTTTTATTAACAATTTATCTTGAAAGGTACTGCTATTGTAGTATTGTTTGTTGTCGAGACTCGAGATGAACAGTGGTGGGAATCACAGATGTGGATGACAGCCTAATGAAGGGAACGAATCGCCCTGCGTGGGAACCTGAGCTCAGGTCACTTATTTACACCTTACACAGCTACCCACATTTTCCTTTTTGCCAAAATGAGGAGAGGGGGAGAAAGTGAAAAAAATCCGCGTTTTTTCGATTTATTAATATAAAGGACGGAAATATGCCTTGGTACTAAAGAAGACGCAACCATCTCTCCACTCATTAATTCTCATATCGAGGAAAAAGGAAATCTAAAATAAATAACACCGCCTTCGGAATTGGAACTCACAAAAATGATTAATTTAGGAAGAGAGTTAATGATTCGGCTGCCCACAATATTATTTATTATATATATTATTATACGGCAGTGGATGGAAAAGCTATTAGTCTTGTGCTCTTCCACCTTTCTCGCTCCTTTGAATTATATTAATTACAGATTTTTTATAACAAAAATTTTTTTATTAAACGAAGCAAGTCATCTTATTTTAATAAATTGTTGAAGTTATTGATTTACTTATATTCTCTCCAAGTTTTGCTCAGAATTTCTAATTGATTCAAAAAAACTATTAGGATATTTGTTTGTAATAATTTAAGAGAGAAAGACTAGAGCTGCACACATTCATTGCTTCCCTCTAGTGAATGTATTTCATATACGGATGGCTATCTCGAGTTATGTCTTCTACTCTTTCTATACCTGGTTCCCTTCTCTATTAAGCATCAGGCTGTACGACGAGCCGGCTCCTTTATTCTCTCTGTTATATTTATAAATTCCCAATCAGGGTCTAATTCAGAGGAATAACTTTTAGTAATATTAAGCCATAAAAGGAGGAAAAACTAGAGTGTTGCTTTGAAATCATTAAAGCCCTATGCCTCTAGTTGTTCCAACTCATGGGTTGTTTCTAAAAATTATATAAAAATGAATCTATCAAGAGCAGAACGAGTTGTAAATTTTTTATCTCTTTTTTTGCTTAACTAAATATTTTCCGTCCTTTTATAGGCTCAACTATTTCGGGGTCTAATCACCTACCATGTGTTTCTCGGCTCTATATAGAGTATTCTCAATTCAAATCTTTCTTTTGACTACTTTGCAGTCTATTGAATGAGAAACTCTGGCTGTTTAAAAAAATTTTTTTGGTATGGCTTTTGGTTAAACACCACATAAATAAAAAAAAAATTTTTTATCGTTTGTACAATATAAATCACACGCGTGGAAAATTTTAAAAACGAATTAAAATTAATTTTATTTAATATATATATATAGCTTATATATATACACGAGTATGTACACACATATAAAGATTTCGCTTATATATTATTCCTCTAGAATGAAACTCTGGAGAGACGACTTAAGTCCTTTCAGATCGATTTGAATAAATATACAATCTCGATTTTTTTTTTAAATGGACGGAAAATTAACTTATATGGTTTCGATTTAAATCATATCACGTTGTATCAGAGGTTTTTCAATAAAACAGGAGAAAAAACCTAAAAATAATATTGCTATATCAAAATAACAACAAAAGATAAAAAAAATTCTCTATGCAAAATCATTGTTCGAATAAAGCTGTTAGAAAGAGACTCATTACATAATTTACTATTTTATTATATACCTTGCAAAATGTCCAGGTCTAATTTTTTCTAAAAGTAACGATTTTTAAAATTAGCTTTGATAAAAAAAGATGAAAGACAGCGTAACTAGGACTTTAAAAGTTTTTTTGTTAAAAAAAATTTTTATATTATGATCAAGAGTGATATTCAACATCGGCTTGTGAAATTTAAATAATAAATATATAATCAAAATACAACCGTTCATATATATATGTTATTATAAATGTATAACAGGAAAAGGAAATCTAAACATGTGTTTCACAAAGTTAAATAAAAAAAAGTTTTTTTTCAATTAATAAACAAAAATTATATCTAGAACTTTACAAAATAATCGAGAAATTAATTTTTCTGTTGTCACTAAAGTTGAGAGAGATGTAAGGCGAAGCATTCTTCTATTCTAGAAAGTAAAAAGCTCTTGCTAGCAGGGAACTATCCTGGGAATTGGTTGAAGATATTTTAGTGAATACAACTTTTGTTTGTTATAGAGAGCGATTAGGCATATCGTAAAGCAAAATTAGTTTAAATTATATATATATATATATATTAATATAAAAATGATACATTTGGGAAGACGCAAAGCTGCTGCCACAACCTACTCGAATTTGCGCAACGACTGTGGAATTGCTCTCTTTGCTCGCAATTCATTTTTCAACGCATAGTTTAGTCAATTTCTCACTTCCCTCGCAACAGTTTTAAAATAATATATTCTATAGTAGGGAAAAGTCTAGTAAAATTCGACTTTAAGCTTTGAAGATCATTCCATGTTTATTATTCTTTGTAGAAGGCCGAAAGTCGGCTAATAGCTTTTTAGAATCCTTAGTTAAAATTTTATTGAAAATAAATCATTTGTTTGTAAAATTTTGCTACTAAAAAAGACATGTTTTACTCAACTTACTCTCCTTGGCGGGTAAGGTGATTACTGGGTTATGGGGGTAAGATGAGGAACATAGAAAAGAAATGTGTTTTGGTCTCATGACTTATTTTGTAAGTTATTTTTGATGTATTTACTATGTTTTTTAAACAAACAAACAAAGTTCAAATAAAAAACTTAAAATTAAGAAAACAATAATAACATTTATTTAATTAAAATTGACTTTTTAATGGGAATATAGGAACAAAAACAAAAAGTCTTAAAATAAATAAACAACTCTCCACATATTTAGACAGTCGTTTTTCCTCAGTCATTATCCACATATTCTTCCGTATATATGTAAGGAACTTCAACTTCAGAGAAATCTGATTCCTAGGATTCGAATTTTCGTTGTGCACTTCTTTTGGATCTTTTATCTTTGGTATAATTAGACTTTTTTCATTCTTTATTGTTGCGCGTTTTTTCTGTTTTTCCTCTTGAAACTTTTTTCTTGAAGCTCATTCTTCACTGAGCTAGTGAAGTGTAAGGTCAATAGTTTCTTCCTCATTCGTCTTGATGGTTTTCCAAGGATTTTTGAAAGTTTAGGAAGTTGATAAATTGCAGTATTAGATGTCATAGATCTATCTGGACTAACAGCTGAAAAAAAAAACAAAGATGGTGATTGCCATCTTACCTGAAAGACATTTTTATTTTGAATAAATTATGGATAACACCGGGTAATGAAATTACTAAGTATTTTTACACCGTAGTACGTGTTTTGAATTGCTCTTTATGGATTACCAAAGGGTAAATTCAAACTAATTACTGTCTAACTTAAAATCCTTACGACACAGAAGAAAAATCTTCACCATAGCCTCCGAATAAAACTTAACGTTTAGTGATCTCTGATAATGGAGAATTCGATATACGTATTACGTCACGTTATAGGAGAGCAATATTGAATTCGTCATCTTAGACGTTTCGTCTACTTACCAGAATTTCCCCTTGGAATCCAAATCTAATGTAAAAATTGTGATATTTGGTAAAATTCCAGCGATCATTTTGACGATGTTTGACTGATTTTAAAAATTCTGCATATTTTACTCTATTTTTGATGTTTTATCTGAAACCGAATCCGAAATTTTGAAATTCTAAATAAATTGTGGACAGACATACAGACAGAGAGAATACAATAAAAAACTTTTCAAGTTAGTAGAAAATATAAAATCTAAACAACTTTCTTGGGATTATAATGGGGTAGCTTCTCGTTTCCGTTGAAAGAGGCATCTTTAATAAAGTTAGATAAATTTTAACATCAAGTGGATTTGAGCCTCAGTTGCTTTCAACTGAGAATTAAAATATAAGTGGGAAATAATGATAAGCAAGTCAAATTCAACTCTTACGACCAAAAAGATATTTGAACAAAAATTTTCAATTTGCTTGAAATAATAATTTCTTAACATATTTTAATTTGGAGTAATTCAAACAAAAATTTTCCCCACTTTGTGAATATATTATTATTTCTTTTCACGACTATAGAAATTCTTTGAATATAGAATAATATTTTAAGAAATGAATTTCTTTTTGAATTCTAATACATTTTATAACTTCGTTATTCAATTTAAAATATTATTAATATACTAATAAAAGTTTCTTTCAAAAATATGATTAGATTATTAAATAAGGAAAAGTCTTATTAATGTATATATATATTTTGAATATGGAGTAAAATAAGAAAAAAAAATCAGAGAAGAAGTTCGGAGAATGAATAAATGACGATTCAAGAATATCAGAGAATAAGGGATTAAAATCAGAAGGCAGAAGGATTCTTAATATGTTCCAGAGGACGAGTCTGAAAATTCTAAATGGTTCCAACTAGGAGTTTTCAGATAAATTTACCTACATTGGTACAAGAGGAACTTTGATTGGCGACTACATTATAGTGAGTGAAAATATGGTGTGTTAAAGAAAATGAAGGTCAAAGAATTGGACAAATCAGTTATTTCAGTAAAAATTTCAGAGCAAGAAACATTGAAATGCATCGCCAAAAGGAAGATATAAAGCCGATCTACACCACATACCAAAAACTCAAACCTACACAGAAACCCTAAAGACACAATCCCAAATGAAGCCCCTCGGAGTCTAGGAAACATCATGTTCCGAATGTTATCGTTCTGACATAGGCCAACTAAACAGACGTGTCCAATTCAGGATCTACGAATATAAGATAACATTAAGGAACTTGGACCCAAAATCAGCCATCGTTAAACACCGTTATAGAAACAGGACACAATATGGACTTCGAGCACTGTTACAACACCCGTATCATACATGAAGCCATCGAGATAGAAAAACGACCAACATGTCTCAACAAGAGAGATGACGCACGAAATCTCTCAACGGCTTGGAAACCGTTAATTTCCGAACGAAAACACCCGAACAAAGCCGACATGACCCGAGCTCTCCCCACCCCTTCCATAGAGCTTACGAGGAGAGTGAATCGCTCCACAACCGGTCACTTCAGCTCGAGCGAGCGACCAGGTAACACCTTTATCTGAGCAGAAGGCAGGTTGAGGCCCCGGAACCGAGCCGAACCAACTAACGCGATAACCGACTCCACACCATTCAACCAAACACTTCCTAAAAAACAATCCAAACAACCACTTCCTAGAGCACAGAGACATCCATAAACACTCCGACTCGAGGAGTAGACAGATTGAGGCCTCGAAGTCAAATATAACACTAACAGCACAACACCGAACCAAGCCCGCCCTAGATCTCATAGGGAAATCGAAACCACCACCACATCCTCATCCACCGACCAAATTTGGAGACCAGCAAGATTGCGACCCCGAAAACAAACCACCTCCACCATCGCTTCCTAATCCAACACTCTTGAAAATGGCTTCAAAAGGAGAGCCGAAACGTCGAGTTAATCTCAACAATCAATGCGGGCCAACCCATGAAAACATTATTCCACATATATATAAATATGAAAAAAATAATATTGAAATGCTCAATAAGATACGGACGGCATGCAGAGTGAAAACCGGAAGAATGGAGACAGGGAGACATTGTTCTGTTGTTCAAGAACGGGGAAAAGACAAATGTAAACAATTAAAAAGGAATATTTATTATGAATATATTTTACAAAATACCATTAGCATGATGGCAAAAATATTAAAATTATGGCTAGAAGAAAATAAATATTATCAGTGTCAAGAAAGTTTTTGATCTAGGATAAGAGAGAATCTAAATTCTCTGGTACAAAATAATTTAAAAAATTCAGGAG
This sequence comes from Anisolabis maritima, assembly GCA_010014785.2. Taxonomy (NCBI): domain Eukaryota; kingdom Metazoa; phylum Arthropoda; class Insecta; order Dermaptera; family Anisolabididae; genus Anisolabis; species Anisolabis maritima. Next base: position 4,548 of record JAAAKE020092688.1, on the reverse strand, counting down.
CTAAGCTTTTTGCTTTCTTTATTGATTTCAAAGCTGACTTCGATTGCGTGAATAGGAACAAATTAAGAAATAAATTAACAACTATTGATGTATGCAATAATTTTGATAATCTATTATCTGACATTTAGTAGAAGAAAACAACATGTAATATAATTATCGAGGACAGCGCAAAGAAAAATTCTATAATGATAAGATTGAGACAGGGATGTCCGATCAGCCCAATTCAAGGACTACATAATTGACTTGGATGAAATCTAGGATCCCAAATATAGGTGGAGCAGTGATTGGCCATGAAAATATGCTGCTTGAAATTTGCGGATGACGTTGTCCTTCCTATTGGCAGATTGAAGGGAATGATCAAGGAACTCGAAAATTATTCAGATGTTAACAATTTAGAACTAAAGACAAATAAAAAAAAATTATGATTTTTTGGGGAAGACCACGAAAAGAAAATATACATGGTGTTGAAAAAAGTAAAAAATTAGAGTAGTACAAGCTCTAAATATTTGAGTGTTTGGTATTTTAACACACGCTCATTTGATAAGCAAATAGCCGAACAAAACCTTAAAACGGCAAGAACAATCAACCAGTTATTGGGGGGGGGGGGGGGGAGGGGGATATAAAAGGG
>JAAAKE020092687.1:0-61033 GCA_010014785.2 Anisolabis maritima | reverse complement strand
AACAAAAAAAAAAAAAAAAAAAAAAAATTAACAAACACTTTCGAAAAAAAAAAAAAAAAAACCCAAAATTAAAAAAAAAAAAAAAAAAAAAAAAAAAAAAAAAAAAAAAAAAAAAAAAAAAAAACAATCTTTACGCTAGTATAATATGCACCCAGTTTTTTTAGTACTAAAATTAGTAAAAAAATGCATATTATACTTGATATTTTACAGTAAATAAAATCACTATCACACACTTTTCGACTTACTTTTTGTAAGAATTGGAATTTAATTTTTTTTTTACTCTTATACTTTTATTTAGGCTACAACATTTCCTTAAAATTTTTGAATCTTTGTCTTAAAGAATATAGGCGACCTTTAACACTTACGATCGCCACAGCTAATAATTTGAGTCTCATAGGAAGGGAACCCCTTCCCCGAAAAATCTTATGGATAGTATGGGTTTATGCCTTCTATAGCATCTTGAAATTTTTACGACCTTTTATTTAAGCATTATCCTGGCTCGATCTTGACTCCCTGTGTTCTGAAGTCTTGCGATCTTTATTATGCTACGATATCCCATCAAATTCTAATTATCCATCAATAAGAAGCAAGATATCGTGCTTTTCCAAAATCATTTAATACGTTCTCATTTCTACATTTTGTTCAAGAAAGTATTAAATCACCAAATGGGGCTTATATTTTTTTATTAAAAATAGTATCATTGCAGAGGGGGCCAAATAACTCCGAAACTATTTGACGCATTTGATTTTAAGTAAGATATAATGATGAAGTATATTATTTGTTTTGATTCTGAAACACAACAGGAAAGGCCAAACAAAATTAACGATGATTTTTAAAATTCATTGTCAAGAATTTTTATTAATTTATTCACAATGAATTAATTTCATAATCATCAAAAAAAAAAAAAAAGAAAAAATATTGACTATCATAATGACAGTATGCAATTTCTATTTATCTTTCATCAATCGGTTATGTCATTGATCGTTGTCGACGACACGAAAAAGTAGAGACTTGTTGTTTTTTTTTGATAAAATAAATAAATAAATAAATGTTAAGATATGAGGATTATTGTATGAAAATAGCATCCCACCAAGTGGGTGATTATGTCAAAGACAAGATTGCCTGTTTGTTCTCCATCTCTATTGTATATATGAATGTGATGTAATAGGTAATCACAGAGTAGGAAAGTCAATTTATTGCTTGTCATATGTCAAATTATTATTGACCAAACAATTAACACCATGGAATATTTTCCTCTTTACTAATCAAATGGTAATTTGCTTAATAATTTTTAACATCCTCCTCTTTTAAGTAGAAGAACTGAACATTTAAAGAGTGGCACATAAATTCCTGATCAAGACTGGTCTTAATTTTTAAACATCTCTTAATACTCTTTTTAGTTAACATAATTTTATTCATATATGTAACTCTGTTTCTTGTATGAATATAATAAAGCCGCAAACAAATGGCTGACCAAAACGAGAGAGGGATACAGGCTACATTGCTTTGCAAGTAGGGAATATTTTACATTTACATGACTCAATTTAAATGCGATTTTAAATTTCATTTCATTTACATAAAAGATTTAAAAAGTAAGAAAAAAATTATAATTGTATGGGTATCAGAAGGAAATTTATAATTTAATTTTGAAGGATCTGCTAATAATTTCGGGTGAGATATTTTTGACTTTTTATTTAATTTATCACTTATCATCTAGTTATTTCAATTTTTACCAACTGCCATGTATAAAAAAGAAGTATTATTCATGTTTTGAATTTTTGAGAATTTTATAGATAAGCAGAAAACTATAAATGCTCCATATCTGTTATGTCTATATGGTCTTTTTATACGTGCAATTTATATAATTAAATACATTTTCATGAAATTTTATATTTAGACTTCAAACGTGACTATCTTAACAGGAAATGTAATTAACTTAATATTAATTTTAAAGGTTTTGCCTATTCTCTTATTTGACCATCTTTCCTAGATTCACAATCATGAATTAATTGCTTTAAAGTCTTTTCGAGTTGAAAAGCCTTAATAGAAAAAACAATTTTATACAATAACCGTTATCCGCCCATGTTATGGATAATTATTACGATTTTCTCAATCATAGAAGTATTCCGCGAACCCAAGTTTTTTTTCCTTAAACTCGATCACGAAATTGATATTTTCTAAAACTTAGGATTGTATAGAATAAGTATTCTTTTCAATGGAGAGAGAGAAAGTGAGGAAAAGGTGAGGGGGGGGGGGTACTCATTAGAAGAAAAATCCCAATAAAAAATAAGTCGAAACTTAAAATTTTTTCGGATTAGAAGGGTCCAAGAAATCGAATTTTTATTCAATTCATTAATTTAAATAAATTTTTTGTTTTGATAGGAACTATATATATATAAATTATTTATACACTAAAGTTACTCTAAGGAAGAAGAACTTATTGGTTCAAAATAGTTCAAAGTATTCAACTATCTCTCTCTATTTTTATAAAACAGTTTTCTAATTCTATTTGAGGTTTTTAAAAAGAATAAGAATCAAAGAAGAGGGAGAGAGGGAGAAATAATAGAAAGAAAATTTTTTACCCATTTTATTAAAAAAAAAAAATTATTTCATTTTAAATTAAGGTTTTTTATTTAAAAAAATATAAAATATTTTCACAAAAAGAAAAGTTCGCATTTTAAGGAAGAGTTAAAAAATGGGTCAGTAAGTTTTTGACCTTGACATACTTGGACAAGTTTGCTTACAAGAGCCTTTTCTAAAGGCCATTCAAAATCAGGAGACTCCCGAATCCTTAAAGAATATAGTGTATTTTAAATAGAAAGAGAAAAGAATTGATGAGACCATCAGAGAACATAATAAAATCATAAATCATTTACTGCAAAAAAATAACATAACCATAACAATTGACTTTCATTTTTGCTCTATTTTGGTATATTATAGGCTATAAACCAAAAACTTTTTAGGTAGAATGTAAATAAATATTCATATCAATTATCATCCTTTATATATCCAAGAAGTCTAAAAAAAATAACTTTGATTATAAAGGAAACTTAAAATAAATGATAATCTTTTATCAAATTAAAAACTAAAAAAAATAGTAAATTCGATAGTTTGAAGAGGATAAATTAGTAAACTTTGCAATCCATGTATATATACAACCCTCTGGATATCTTTGGAAAAAAAGATGGCAGCCAGATGAACAAAAAATCAATCAAAATATTTATTTATTTAAAATATTCATTTAATTTTTATTTATTTAACAGGGCATCCCCGATATATTTGGGCGAAGATACACAACAAAACAAGAGGAGGGGATAGTTACAATATCCCGAAAACATTTTCCCTAAAAAATGGCAATATTTTACTATTAATTTTAATAATTTTCCTCTATATAATTTTAATAATTAGATACTCATTTGATACAGAATTTAATCCATTTGATTTTTCATTTTAAAATTTAATACAATTTACCTAATAAAGATTGTTTTGATGGGAGACAAAGTATCTCCACCCCGACGTAGTTTTGGCCTCCATCTTTAAGAAGCCGAGAATTTTCGGCCTTTTTTTTAGTTTTTTTGAAAAACTTTGTCTCCCAACAAAATAATCTCTATTAGATAAATTGAATTACATTTTAAAATTAAAAATTAATTTAATGAATTAAATTCTACATCAAATGAGCATCTAATTTTTAAAATTAGGTAGAGGAAAATTATTAAAATCTATAATAAAATAAATTTTTTCCGTTTTAGGGATATTGTAACTGTATATAGGGGAAGGTAGGATCTGCAAAGAACCTTTGGATCCTCAATAAAAATTCAAAATGTTTCGAACGAGGTTTACTTATTCATTTTCAATCAAATTTGATTTATTCCCAAAGTTTGTCAGGATGTCAGCAAACATATAACAATGTATACATAATTATATAAGCGTCGCTGATGATGTATGATTTTGTAATTTAATTAACTTATTTGCCCCCCCCCCCTCCCCGTGGCCGAGAGGTTAAAGATATTGATATTGTTAGTATTGATAACATTAAAGCCAAGGGGTGTGTGTTCGAATCCCAGGCACACCGATGAAAATTAATTAATTTCAATTTGATACCAATTGGTGTAAATAAATATGTCTGAATGTTACGTATCGTTATTAAAATAAATTTGTAATTGTTTAATGTCTTATGGCCTTAGATGCCGAAGAGACTTAAAAAAAATTTTTTGCCATCAATTTCACAACAAAAGTTTATTGAATAAAAATTGCAAAGCATTTAATTATTTTCTTAAATGGTATATAATTCATTAAATTCGTTCAAGTACACATTTTAAATTTACTTTTGAAATATTAGAAAAAATTTTATCCCTACCCCCTCCCCGAAAAATCTTCTATATCCAACCTTGCAACAAGAACGTTGCATTTAGAAGGGATAAAATGAAACACTAAGTGATAATGAATACTTTTTTTCAGCCGAGAAGTATCGTTTAATAAATAAATTTTGCATTCCAAAACAGCTTATGCTGCCAAAAAAGAAAGGCCATCCTTTTAAACGAAACATCTCTAAAATATTTTTAATTACTCATAGGCGAAAGAAACGCAGCATCGTATATCAAATTTGAGTCTTGGAATCTCGGTTTGCTTGCTTCCTGAGAGATCGAGTGTATTTGAGAGGCCCTCAAAACGTCACTTGAAAAAAGCTTCTCCTATGTCATCCTATGAGACTTGGGTTACTACTACGAGACTCTATAAAAACTTGAATGTGGTGAGAAAATTCCCCAAACGTTTCTTTTTTTTTCACTTGATATCAAGAGAGAAAGAGAGAGATGAGTGAAGGCTTGCTAAGGTAGGAAATCTCTCCAAAGATAAATATCATAATTAATCCATGAATGAATGAAAAAGATAAGATTCAACTTAATTTTCATTAATTTTTTTTTTCTCTTTGTAAACATCACTAAATCTTAATCAATTGCTATTAAAAACATCCTTTGACATAATAAATAAATTAATAAGTAAAGTCAATAAATAAAAGAAATGCTTAATTTTTTGTTTTTTAATGTTTCTTTAGAATAAATTATTCATTATAAATACTAAGGATAAGAAAAATAAAATTTAAATAAACTTGATTTAAAAAAAATAATAATCTGAAAGTTTATTTCTTAAAATAAAACTTTTTTTTAAAGGCTGAGAAATTAAAAAAAAATTATTTGATTAAAAAAATTTATTCTCTTGGCGAATGTATGATATATATATAATAAGACCATCCGAGATTCGACCTTGGCTGGACTTGCTTAACCCCATGTCATTCCTCTCTACCCTTGGCCAAGGCCGTCGACTTGGAAAAAATAATTATTCACACAAAAAGAGACCATTTGATTTTATATTATACGGAACAATACAAACTAGGACATCAAGGACTTTTTTGGATTGACATTATAAAATTCTATTGTATGTTATTTAATTAAAAAGTAAAAAAATGGTGGTTGCTCATGTCCCTTTTATTGGCATATTTGGCTTAGATTGAACAAATATTTTTTTCAAAAACATCGTGTTAAATCGAGACCCAGTTTTTTTAGATTCAAGGGACCTCAATTTCTGTATTTTCTGTATTTCTGCATTTCCGTCGAAATCGACATCGGCTTTTTTTTCGATCGCAATACTTTCTCACTATATATATATTTCATATACAGGTAAGATCTTAGCGGCCCTGTATTCTTTACTTTTAAACCCGACAGTTACGTTAGAGGAAAAAAATATTATGAACAGAGTATATAAATATAAAAGAATTATATAATTAATTTATAAATAATATTTATCTCCTTTATGATTCAAATTATACCTTTTTTTTACCGGTTGCGGATGATTCCCAGGTGTCTATATGTCTACTTGGTTTTTATGTCAAGTCACTTGACACACTCGCATATTCTCCAACACACACACATAGGCACAAACTGGTGAGGGTCACATCGCCCCCGCTGACCCGAGGGGTCAAACTCGCATTAAAAGGTACAAGCAACAAGCACCATTATACTTTACAATTGTCCTGAATGCAGCTTCTTAATAAATCCCAGCCAATAAGGTGAATATAAAACTCAAATAATATTATTTTTTTATTATTTAATAACTTTATAAAATAAAAAAAGGTGACAATTTTTCATTAGCATAAACACGATTTATTAACTTAATCAGTAGGAGTCTGTTGGCTCTCTAGACCAGCCACATCGCGCTTCGGCCTTGTGGCTTAAAAGGCTATCTAAATATTAGCAAAGATTTCCAAAATATTTACTTAACGCTATGATAAGTACCAAGTCATTTATAGGGAATGTTTTTAAATTTAGAGACGCTTTTAACTTATTATTCATTTATTTTATATTGGTCTGTTAATCAATATGTTTTAAGAAAAAATTTATTTACAAAATTATTTTAAAAAAATACTTGATTAATAAATTAGTGAGTTAATAAAATAATATTTCTTACTAAATGAATTTATAAAACTGTTTTCAAATTTTTTTTAATCACAAATGAAAACTTATCTTATATAAGTTATTAAAGGGTAAAAATAGTATCTAAATATTTAACAGCGATAAAAAGAAAAACATTTTTTTGTCAAAAGTATATTGACATTTCAGCAATTTGAGTTCTTTGAAGATTTTTAATTATTTATTCAACGAGAGAGAGAGAGAAAAAAAATGATGATAAGGATAGAATTAAAAGGGTCTAAATGATAAGGAAAAATTCTCTTCGAAAATGATTTAGGCTATTTACATAAATCCAATTTCTGGATTTTCTTTTTAACGTTATATTGTTTTTTTAATTCCGCAATTTAATTAAATTATCAAAAAGAAATTATGAAATTTGTTCCAAGAAGAATTTCCAATAGTTTGAAACAATCACACGCTTGCACAATACATGAGGACCATGCGCCTGGTGGTTTCAAACTTATAATTTGTTCTTCATATAAATATGTAAAGTAATACATGAATATCTAAGCTTGTAGCTAATTTCCCAACTTGGATTTGGAATATCAACCATCAAATTTGATCTTCCAATTTTTTTCAATTATCAGATTCACAAAAATGAAAAAACTAATTATTTAATATGTATAGGTAAAATTTTTTTAATATCTTCTGCATTTTTACAGAAATACTGATATGGAGTCATTCGTAGAAGGAGAAAAGAGCTGAGAAAATTTTTTTCATATATACTACATACCTACATGATCAAAATTCTTAATATTAATAGTAATAATTAATTTTTATTAAATTTTATATTAAAAAGAAGCTGTTCAAATTATGAACTTTTCTGCAGCAAAGTTTTGCAATTTAGTTATCAATTTTCTCTATTTAATAGAAAAGGATATCGCTTGTTTCTTAATAAAATTAATTAATCGAAATCTTCGACTTTCTTCATAAAATATTAATGAAGGCTAATGAATTTTGCTGTCCTCCTTCATTTAACAACCCCTAGTAACCTAAGAACCCCTTTTTTATGCTAAATAAACAACCCACTCCACTTCCGGATTAATAAAACCTTTACAACAGTTACTGAATTAATAATTGAATTAATAGTGCCTTAGTGGTAGAATAGCTAATCGAACTAAATTAAATGAATGGAGAATGTTAGATATTAGAATGTTATGAGTTTATAATTATATAATATTTATGAAAAATTTAATTTTTAAAGAAATGTTTTTATTAAATAGAAAACTGCTTTAATTAATTAATTAGGGAAATTGTATTATAGAATATATTAGACTTGAAAGCCAGAATCAGGGGTGCATTCTTAAAATCAGCCTTACACCATCACTAAAAGTATTTATGTTTGTTTAAGAAGTGAAAACGCAAAAAATTTCACTTTTATTTTTTTTACTATTACTTTTAATAAAGAGGAGTTCTTTATGTAGTTTGTTGTTAGATTATCTAATAGAAAAAAAATTTAAAATAGTATAATTCAAAGTTTACTCGAACTTACTTTTGCTAACGTTATGAATCTATATATTTTTTCAAATACAAAATATTCGCTGAGGCTTAGATTTTTTTTTGAGATTATAAATGGTCGGCTTTCCGAATGAACTTTTTTGGCCACGGTGCGTTCTCTTATCTTAGTTTTTCCTCTCCTCTTCTTCCAACTGATGAATTGACCAACAACTAAAAAATGCTGCTAGCTTTTTCCATTCAAGTTTTAAACCTTTCTCTATTCTTTTGACTTTCACCGCCACCTTTTTTAAAACTCCTTTTAATTCTTTTCCAAGCAAAAAATAATTTTTTTTTCCTGTCTACAAAAAATAGAATAAAAAATAGGTGCTAAACTGTAATTAAATTAAACACTACTAAACTGCTCTATGTAAAAAATCTTCCGAATTATAAAATAAATACGAAGAGATGAAGAGAGTGATAGATAGTTCATTGTTTAAACATCTAGAAAAATAAATTTCTAGCCCCTCAAAGATAAAGGACTAGTTGACTTGTTGATGAATAATTTTGTTTTCTTTCCAAGTGTGTAAACCCATCAACTTGAGAACGATAATTGAATATTATATCTGATAATTACAAGTTACTTATCATTTCTCAATGAAATATAATTATCACCACCAAGATTTTTAAAATATTTTTTCTCTTCCATCTCAAAAATATTTTAGGTATGATTAATAAAAGAATAATAATGAATATTATGATTCACATTAAAATTAGAATGAAAAGCGTTGAAAAAAAATATTTAATCTGGTAAAAAAAACATTTTTTTGTTTGTTTCGTTCTTCAAAATAAACTTTTGATCTAATCATTCCAATTTATAAAACAACGAATCACTATTTCACAACTTCCAACAACATAGCTGAATAAACTATTAAAAGCAAAAACAACGTTTTTTTTTTTCAAGTGAATATTTTCACTTCGCCTTAAAGAATGATGATAGGCAATATGTAATAAATAAATAAAATTGCAAATGTAAACGTGCCACTCTTATCCAGTTCATTAAAATCATCCCTCAAGACCGAGCAAAAAAGCCACTTCCATTAAGTTAGTGACCAAATAATTAGAGGGGTAGTTAATCTAAAAAAATAATTTGGTTCCGAAACAAAAATTGTATCAAATAATTTTTTATTTATCTTTTATTAATCACTTCTAAAACACTAGACACCCTATATATAAGGGGCCTGAGCAAATCGGGACTCCAAAGACACTAGCAACGCCATTGCAATAAGTATTGCTTATAAAATAGTGAAAGAAAGAAATGGCGGGATTGAAGAATAAGTGATAGAGAGAAACCAAGGGGTACGGTGTTTACCTGTGTCATAAAGCGATCAGCGCCGGTTCCCTCCTCATCCTTGATGACAATATCCTCGTTGTAGTTAGGCACCAGGTCATAAAATCGTTTATCCGTTCGTTTAATCCTACCGTCAGGCAATCCACTAGCGGCCAGGGTGTTCTCGCTAACGTTGGGCACATGTTGTAAGAAGACAAGTGGTGTAAGCTTGCGAGGGTGTCGACGACGTCCGGCGCCGCGGCCCGGGCCGCAGCACGCGGCGGACGCCAGGCACGCGGCCAGGCAGAGCAACTGCCAACATAGGCGCATCGTCCACGGCACCGTCAGGGCATTGCGACGGCCGCCACGGCACTGCTGCCGGCTCAGGGAAAACAGTGTGGGGCGGGGCGGGGCGTCCTGGGGGCGGAGCTTTGTCTCTCCCCCTCCCTTACATAGCAACCCTGAAAGTCTACAGCAACAATCAACAGGTCAAGTGATACGATTCGCAGCCAGCGGGGTCCAATGCCGGCTTGATGCCTTCAAGTTTGGTGCCCTTTGTCCTTGATACATTATCGGTTCTTTTTTTTAGTTTATTCTTGTAACTCATACTTATGTACTCTCAAACTTAAACTCTTAAACAAATTCATTGAATAAAAAAAATATTAATTTCACTTTCTTATAAAGACAAAAAATAATAAAATATTAGTAAACCCAGCGACAAAAAAAGTCCATCACAAAATTTTTTCATAATCGAGATTTCACTCAAGAGTTATCTGCGTAGGTGACTAACACGTTTTACTCGAGCTAAGATTCGCAATTCTTCTGCTTTACTCATCCCTCTTTCATTCTCATAAATAGTCAGGTTATGCTTCTTAATCTTCTATTTAATTGTATCTATTTTCTCTGCCGACCACCTATTCACAGGAAAAAGGCACTAACCAAGAAGATATTTCAACCATTTTTTTTTTAGACCATATACCTTCATTTATCTATTTTTTCAATTATTGCCTGAGCTAAGCCTTGCATTTCTTCTTCGCTCTCTTTGCCAGTCTCCTTCCTTCTCCCCATCAACGACGTATTCTCTTCTTCCTGTTCAAAAAAAATAAAATAAAATAAAATAAAATAATAATATAGATGATTACGAATTATGGCCATTCAATAAGTTTAATAATTTGTTATGTATTTGACTGAATAGGGTTTATATGGATGCTTTTTCATGTTTCTACATGATTCATTAATTTCAAAATTTGACTACCAATTTATTTAAATAAATATGAATTGAGTCTATATGACTCCAAATGCCGAAAAATACTTTCAATAAAATTTCAAAGTTAAATGAAACATTTAGAGTTTTCGAAAAATAAAAATAAAAAATAGTAATAATAAAGGATTTTTTTATAGTTTCAATTAAAAATAAATAAATAAAATCTAAAACTAAGATATTTCTATTATTCTGAACCCCATACCCACCTATTTGTTAGAAAAACACATTTAACTTATAGTAGAGTTATTTTCTCATTTTCTTGGCTGATAAAGAATGTACACAATAATAATTATAATTGCGTCATTTACTGACCCAGCTACAGAGCAGAACAATAGACTTTTACTGATATAAGTAAATATTATAATATTATTCTTGTTATGCTTGAAAAAAATAGATAAAAATTTACTAATAAAATAATTTTTTGTGACTAAGGTTTTTTGCTGGTGGATCAAGCGACCATTTTTGCTGGTGAGGTCGAGCATCCGGTGATCTCGTGCAAAGGAAGCACACCGATACCCCGGATTGCCTGAAGATCCCGGGTTTGACTCCCGGGAGCCAAGGGTCTCTCGATCCACCAAAAAAATATATTCACAAAGAATTATTTTTTAAAAAATAATTGGACTGCTTTATAACCGGGTTCAAGACATATATTTAATGTTTATATGTTTTTCATTTATATGAATCAAATAGGGTTCGAAAAATATAATTCATAAGTTTTTTATTAGCAAGTTATTTCAATGCTTCCTGCAAAGAAGATCAGTGTCCGATGGATTTTTTCATTAAACAGCTCTCAAAAAAAAAAAAAAACACAAAATTTAACAATTTATTAGGTATTCCATAATTATAAATAAAATTTTAAATAGATACAAATTTTATAATCTAACAAAAAATTTTAGTTCTGACCCAATCTTTTGTTTCTCAAAATTTTTCTAACTTTTCTTAGACCTATTCCAGCCTCAGGCTGTTGCTTTTAAAACGACATTGATGGAGTCCATGTGCTTTGATCCTTTTGATTCGATTTAATACCAAAACTTTTACTACCCCCTTGAGAACACTTAGATGGAGAGTCCATTTTGACAACTTTGTTTTAAGACTTTGAACTTCGAAAATACAAGTGAATTGTAAATTTTTATTGAACTCATCATATTTTAAAATTAATTATTATATAATAAATAAATTTTATATTAAAAATTTTTCTTTATACTTAGATTAGATACTTTTTTCTTCAGATTCTCCATCATCTTGTGTCAAAGTCAACTTGTCTTTATTTCTTTCGTTTATATGACTTTCTTTTCTTCGAGCTTCGAGCCTCCTTCCTAATTTTGCATTTAATTTGGTGAGCTCAAGTTTTTTCTTTTTGGTTTTGTTGGATTATTTTTTCATATTTTTTTTGTTAAAGTTTTAAAGAAAAATAATAACATAACATATATTATATTATAATCTAAAAATGTTTGCCATGATAGATTGCTGATTGGCTATTGACGTCATTATGACCTTGCAGCAAAGACTGCGAGCAAAGTTTGACACTTATTTCAAAAAGTTATGTTAACTAATAAAAAAACGAAAAATATATCGCGGATGTACTGGTATTTTTTATATTAATCTTTTCAAAATCTCTGTCAGATAACGTTTTCACTTTCGAAACATTTATTCAATACTATTATCTTGTACAAAGTTTCAAATTATTTATTGGATGAAAAGGCAGGTTCAGCCTTTGGATGCTTAATCAAAACTCAAATTGAACGTTGCGAACTATATTAACTGGTACAACGATCAAATTACACTGATGATGAACAAGTAAATCTGGTTCGAAACGCCACAAATTTGAGCTTTTATTTGGAAGCATCCAAAGGCTGAATTATTGCTGAACCTGTCTTTTCATCCATTAGAATTACAACACAGCAACAAACTTCTTTTAAAATCGAATCATTTAATTAGAAGTCTGAACTATAAGGAATTTGAGAGAATAGAATTAAAAAATTATAAAGGCATATAAAGGCACAAAGTTATTTCACGCCAAACATAATATTTTCAAACTTAAAATACATAATAGATTCAACTGTGTTAAAATAGTTCCTCAAGTCTTACCAGCTTTTTTCAATTAAGATAATATTCTGATAGAAGAAAAGAGTGATAATTAATATCCCTATTCTGGTTTATTCAAATCATGTCCCAAGCTTTAGTAAAACATTAGGCGGGACTTATTGTTAAGGACTTCCGTTCTAATCCTTTCTCTTAACTTCTTAAATTCCTAATACTAGTTTTAAAGATAAAGCAATTATTACAGCTAATAAAAATTAGAGAAATAATAACAAATCATTTTTTTTAATCTAGAATTTTTTCAATCTTTATTATATCACCTTTATATTTTGTATCCAGGTTCATTATTATTACTTTTATTAGTGATGCTTTAAAAAGTTACGGAGATCGTTCCTGCCGAAACAACTCAGCTCTCCACTCATCCTTGTCTTGATTTGTTTCATCTAATTCTAGCTTTCCCACCTCATCCCTCGAGGTCATTCTTAACATTAACTACCCTTGCCATAGGTCTTGGTAAATATCTTATAAAAAAGCTCCCAAATATTATTTCTAAATTTTACTTCTTTTGTTTTTTAATTTTTTTACTCATTCATTTCTATTTCTTTTGTCAAAATGTTGGCCTTCTTCGAGCCTAGAAAACTTGACGTACTAACAAAGAGATATAAAGCATTATCCATCTTCTTAACGGAAAAACGTGGTTTCGGTGCCTATTCATTCATGAATTTAAGATAAAATAATCATGAAATTGATATTTTCTAAAGGTATAAATAATTTTTTTCAGAACTGAATTTAAAAGTTTTTTCAGGCATTAAAGTCTCCTTATTAATTTTAATATGTCCGCGCATTAAAGTCTTCTTATTCCCAATGTAACACTAGGTGAAAAGAATTAGTTAATATTGTAAATTGACCAAAAGGCAGATGTTAGGGCATAGGTGGGTATCAACAGAGGGCAAGGGCGGAAAGGTGAGCTGAGAAAGGAGGCTGTGACACATGGGACCCTTGGGCCAGGCGTGTTTGTCTTGAAAAGGGCCTCCCTCGCCCTCCTGTGTCTTTGTGCTTGATCCGCCGCCAAGAAGTCAAAACAAGCAGGAGAATTTATATTTATACATGGACCCACCGCCGTTGGCCCTCGAACCCACACCGTGTCATCGCTTCGGCCTCTGCCTGGACCCTCCGGGCCCTTCCAGCCTCCACAAATCTCACTCCTCTGCCAATTTCACTTTTATTTATTCACAGATCATAATAATAGCTCTGTCAACAGAAGAAAACAAGGATTATTCGCATCACATGATGGATGAGCTTAGAATATACACGAGATTAAAATTAATTTCACGAAAAAGGAAAAACATGGCTACTTCATCATATAGCTATAAAGGGTGATACAAAAGTCACGAAGAAGTTTGAAATACTAATTGCTTTTTTGGTGATTTCTTTCTTTTGATAGAATCTCTTGGGAAATTATTAATAGAAACTTTCACACACGATCCAAAAATTTTATTTTGAAATTTTGACTAAGATTATAGATAGCATTTGATTGACCTCAATTGAAGGTAACTCCCGATTTATCGATAAAACACATTCTACAATATCTCACTTAAACTAAAATTATTATCATATAGTTTTTGTATTTTATATTTCGCTTTACCTAATTATTCTTCTAATTAATTTATCTCAAATAAATTAATCTCGTTAAAGTTCTAACTATAAGCTCCTTCTCAAATTCCCGTATCAACCCACCACACGCGATTTCATATAATTTTTTAAGAGGCTTTTTTGACTGTAGTCTTTTCTCACTTAACCCGCTACTGATTTTTTTCTTTGACATGTGCCGCCCCATGTTATTCCACCCTATTCCAATTTACGCCCCTGACATTTCTTTTAAGTTTTTCTGACAAAATTTTCTTATTTTTTTGGTAATCTAATTTTATTTTTTAATCTTTCTAGATAAACATTTCATTGGCCCCTAAAAGTGCCTCCACCCTTCTTATGACCCTGGACTGAAGAATCCCAACTTAGAATTAGAATAATCTTTTTTTAAACCAATATACAACATATAATATGCTTAAAATAGGAAAAAACTAAACTAGAAATTGCAACACCATGAAGGAAAGGCTGGATTGGCGTGAAATTTGAATGGTTAGGTGGAGTTGTAACTGATTATATGGTTTGCGCTGAATTAGCATGAAATAAAGAAAAAAAATTATATATTCTCGTGAATATAATTTAAGTGTGTTGCAATTTCCATGTATAGTAATATAAATAAATAAAAACGCACACTATTTATCAACTTTTTAAAAATCTTGCGGCTTTTCAGCACTCTCAATTCTAAGAAAAAATCCATTTGAGGTTTAGTTTCTGTATAATTAAGCATATTTTATGAATAGAAAATTTCTTTACAACTTTTACCTGCAAAGTTTTACATTATTTAATTTTTTGAAGGATGCTAAAATGTTTATTATGGGAGAAATTCATCGTTAATATATTTATTCTTCATTAGACAAAAAATGATGATTAAAAACGGTTTTTTAATTTAAATATTGTGGTTTTAATTCAAAAAAATTATTATCTTAATTTTTATTCCTTTTATTATTATTTTACTAATCAAATAAGGAAAGAGTTATTTAAATAAAATTAATTTAATAAAGATAATATTTAAGGAAGAAGTTTATTTTCCTTATTTCTTTAAAGGAAAGTCCTCTGTGTACAATTAGGTACATTAAAATTAAAACTATATTATTTTTAAATATTCTCTTTTTCCTTTTTTATTACATTCGTCATTGTTTACATTCTAATAAAAAAAATTTCCTTATAAAATTTCCATACAGATCGATAAGAATGGTTATCAGTTACTAAGAAAGAAAATTATTTTTATTTTTATGATTTTTCAAGACAATTATAAAGATAAGTTAAATATATAATTTTATTTTTTATTAACAATATTCTTTTATACTGATTTTAGTTCTTAGAAATTTCTCAAAAGAGAATGAATGACCAAATAGTTTTTCTTTTGTGTCATTTTATTTATTTTATATATTATATTTATTTAATATATTTGTCTACTTTTTTATCATATTTTTTTGTGTTTGCAAGGGTGCATCTCAATCCTAACTACTAACGAAATGAAAATGGGAATTTTATATGTATATTTGATACTTAAAGTTGGCAAATTATAATAAACGTTGAATAAAAAGATTGCTGTAGTAGTGATAGTAGAAAAGAATATATCAGCCAAGGAAGAAGTCTCCGTGCAAGAAAACTTCCAAAAGTAGAGACGTTACGGCTTTAATGGAATATCGCCATCATCAGTTCAAAAAGAACTGAAATGAGCATTCATACATAAAAAATGTCTTAGTTACTCTTCTAGGGTTTCGGCATTTCCATTAGAAAATAGATTGATCCCCCCCCCCCCCCTCGGCTAAAATTGTCCCTTATTTACTTACTTATACTTATTTTCTTCATTAGCAACTAAATATACCATGGGTTAAATAATTTAGTTCATTTTTATTTGCTGGAAGGGAGATAACCCAAATAGCCAACTCACTAATTGTTAATTTTTAAGGAATATTAAACATCGAATACAAGGCCTATTCTAGAGAAGCTTTAGAGCAATGGATCGAAAGATTCCTTATGGAGTTGGTCATTTGGGTTGTCTACCTTTCAGTAAGCAATTTATGGACGCTTAAGTAAAGACAGATTATAATAAAGTGCAAATTTTCTTTAGTTGAGAACCTTGACTCTATTACTTTTAAAATATAAAAATATATTCCAAGTATTAAAAAATCTTTCTTTTTTTCTTTTTGAAATTTTATTAATAAATAATTCATCTCTGATTCAGCAAATAAAAACAATCAATAGATAAAATATTTAATTACTGTTGACTTTGAAAAACTTGCAAATTTTATGGATGGCAAGCTTTTGAATCATGAATAAAACCAAAATTCAAGTGGCAAACGCTTGCGTAAGTACTTTCAAATTTTCAGAAAAAATTTTTATTCTTAAATAAAATATTTCTAATATTTGTATAAAGAGTATGATGAAGAGAGGAATTGCTATGATGCTACATCGTCTTGAAGGAAAATTAAGAATAAGCCACTCTTCTACTCCAGTACTGAGAGGGTTCCTCAAATAGGGCATTCTCCCTGAAATAAGTGATTGGAAATGGAGGAATAGTTTGCTCGCTATAAATGATAAATATTAATATGCCTGGTTCATTTGTATTGGAAATATATATATTGTCCATATGGCCTCAGATGCCGAAAAGACTAATAAAAAAATGATAAATATTGAGGAGTTAGATATTCACGGGCTAGCTGATCTTGAGGGTGGCTGGGTGAATGTCTCTCCTGAAAATACTGAAGTTTTCTTCCCGTTCTAAACGATAATTTTATTCTATTTGTATGTAAATTTATTTAAATAAATATTGGCGGATAATATTTATTTCAAATTATTATACACTTTATCACTCTTTCTTTCGGAGTTAAAAGGCAAAAAATAAAAACCAATTAAAGAACTATTCCTAATTCCAGTCTGGAAAGTAGGCAACCGAAATAACTTCCTCATTATCTTTGATCCTTTGACATATTGAAAATAAAAAAATTGCTTCCATTTTTTCTTATAACAAAAAAAAAAAATTATAAATCATTAATGATAAATCGGTCATTTTAACTAGTTCAATTAGACCTAGTTAATTTTTTTCCCGTTTCAAATTTTATTATTTAATAAACTAGTAAAATAAAACTTATAAACCTTAACGATAAAAAAATGTTTAAAAATATTATTCAAAAAAAAAAAAAAAATATTTAATTTGATCGATTTTGAGCTGTTAATAATTACTCTTTAATTAATATAGAAATGGGAGTGGAATTCTCACTATCTGATTAAAAGTTTTTAGGGAAATTTATTTTATAGTTTCTCTATTTTAATATTTTAATATATAATGAATTTTTTTTTCTGATATTGAATATATTGAATATTTTTAAAGAAAATTTTAATATGAAAAATCCTGCTCTATTTTTTTGAATTTTTATAGACAACTTTTAGGTCCTTTAATAACTAATATAATAATAATACAATTATTCAGTAAAAAAAAATGTTATGATAAATACTCTGTCAAAAATCCTCTTAAATAAAAAAGTTTTTTATTTTCAATTTCGTGTAAATAAAATCTCTTTTTCCCAAAAATATGGTAGCTCAACAAGGAAAATGAATGCAATGGAACGCCATCGTATGGAAGGGAAGATTCCTCTCGATGATGCAGGGCAAGATGTAGACGGGGTAGCTGAATTCATTCTTTTTGGCTTGCTGAGAGGTAGGCAAGCCAAATGGCCAACTCCTTAATGGATTTTTCGATTCATTGCTTGGATCCTTGGGCAACAGATGCCAACTTGTTAATTTATAAAAAGATTTAACAACAGTGCTTGCGTGATCCGTTCTATAGAAGGTTTAAGGAGTTGGCCATTAAATATTTTTCTTCATCAGTCAAAGCAGGTGGAAAAGGTACTTAAAATTCGCAAAATTAGACACAAAAAAGTTCAATCAAATAAAAAATAGTCACAATTAATACAATTCTATTCTTTTAAAGATGATAATAAATCTTGTCCAAGTTTGCAAAAAAACATATTTTTTAAAATAATATGAAATATGTTGGCATTTTTTAAAAATCTTTTTCGGCATCTGAGGCCATTTGTCTCCCTCCTTATTTATTTAAATTAATTGGTAATTGGAAATATAATATAAATAAATTTTTGTCGCTCAGGACCGGAAGCGAACTGACTTTTGGTACGTGAAAAAAGACCTTTACCTTTACCAAGGGACTGGGCAGTTTGTTGTGCAATTTCATAATAAATATCTTAATTACGCCTATGAATAAAAATTTTTTATAAAAAGGAATTTTTCAGTCGATAATTATTTTGTACCTACCTACGTAGACATCAATTTTTTCGGGCTAACCCTTGGCAGAAAAATATTCTACACTTTCAATTTTCTAAGAAAATTTTATTATATATTATCGTACAAGTTTAAAAATTATTTTTCCCTTACTTTTCCAGTTGACCCGTAAAACCTCTAGCTGGCTCTGCATGAATCAATTCCCTAAACAACAGTTGAAAAAATTTTTTCTACATTTTGAACATGCTATAACCATTATCTCAAGATATATACATACATTTCTTGATATACCTTTTTATCTTAGACATTATTTTCCCAACTTTATACAATAAATTCTTTTTCTGACCCACCATCGGCGTGGCTTGTAACCCAAGACCCTCCTTATCCATTAAATAATAATAAATTTAGACAAAATAATATTTACACAAAAAAAAAAAATCACTCAAATAAAAAATAGTAACAATTAATAAAATTTTGTTTATACTTAAGGTAAATCTGTATTTATTTATTTATATAAAACATTTCAGTTCAACTCAAATGAACCAAATAGACTAAACTTCAATCATTCTAAAAGGTATTTCTAATTTTTTTTTTATAAAATTGTTCGGTGAAGAAATAATATAATATAATATAAAATAGCCAAGAGTCCAAACGAGGAGCGAGATGCTGCGGTTAGAGACTATCGAGTGATCTGATGGACCAATCAGGCTTAGAAATTTTTATTTGACTAAGTTGATTCCTTTTCAAGGAACGTTAATGTTTTTGCTTCTATACCTGCCTAGGTTTATTATTGCATTCAGAGTTTTCTTTTTTATATATTAATAGTTTTGTGTACCATACTAACTACATATACTTTCATTATATTCTCTTATTACATTATTAAACATAAATTATTAAACTTTTATGTTAGACATAACATATTATATTATGCTTTTTTTTGTCTTTCCACATCTGACAGCATTTAGACGTTAACGATAATATGATTTATGTATTTACCCGATAACCATTCACGCCTTGTTATTAATATCTTTTTGTTTTCAATTGATTCCTATAATATTACAATATAATTTTTTATGAGAACTATAAGTAATTCACATTAATTTTAATAAATAACATTTTTTTTCTAAAGAAAAGCAATTGATTGAAAAAATGGATGACAAGAGAGCACGAGATTTTTCTTTAAGCGGATACTAATGATTAATAACTACAAATTTTGTAAAGCATAAAAGAAAACA
Organism: Anisolabis maritima; assembly: GCA_010014785.2. Lineage (NCBI taxonomy): Eukaryota > Metazoa > Arthropoda > Insecta > Dermaptera > Anisolabididae > Anisolabis > Anisolabis maritima. The sequence continues at coordinate 41,380 of JAAAKE020092687.1, read as the reverse complement.
AAAATAGTTCAAAAATAATGAAAAAATAATTGGATGGTAGAAAAGTGAAGAGCCTTTCCCTCCCGAAAATTTGCAACGGGAATTGACAATAGAGCTATCCAGTTACCGTCGATTGGGAATGGTGTGTGCCATCAGCGCCCGATGCACTAGGGGGAAATAAATGAGGGATTTATTTTTTTGCATTTTTTATGCCTTTAATTAGAATTTTCTCAAAAAACAAAAAAAAAAATGAATAGAACAATTTTGTATATGGGTAATTTTTTTTTGCCTCTTCGGCAACTTAGGCCATACAGACGATACATAATATATATATTTACCATAGAAATTATCCAGGCATATTTATTTACATCAATTAGTATCCAATTGATTATATGGGTATTGTTTGGCTAAAGTTAATTGTTGGGGATCAGGTTTTGACTTAAAAGTAAGAACCATTTTGCTGAGATGATCATTAACAAAAATTTGATTTGGTTGTCTTTAGTTTTTAATTTAAAGATTTTTTGTATTTTTTTTTTCCGACAACCAGTTGGCTAAACTCGTGACAGAGTCGCAGCTTCCCACCCACCGATGGGGCGGCGGGGGTAAGCGAACGGCTCTAAGAGTTTGATCTTTTTTCACTTGGATTTTTTTTTTTTTTTTTTTTTTTTTTTTATTAGAATTTCATCTTAACTTTTGATTCAATTCTTTTAATTTCTTTTCTTGTAATTCTCTTGGACGTGGAGAAAGAGTGAAAAAATTGGTTGCTTTTGCTTTTTTGGCAATCCATAAAACCAGCTCACTAATGGATTGCTCCAGAGCTCTTTTAGAGAGGACCACGCTTGACTAGTTGTTAATTTCTAGTGAGATTTAACAACTATCCAATCGAAATTAATTAGTGAGTTCGTTATTTAGGGTGCCTACCTTCCTGCCGTTCTACCTTTCAACCCTGGTTCTAACACTATTGCAATTTGACAATATTTGAAATATTTTATTTAGCACATTTATTTTTTACTCAAATAATTTTCAAAGCTGCCAAAATATTTTTGATATTTTAATACATTTTCCTATTAAATTGATCTTGAAATAATAATATATAATAATTATTAAACTTTTCATTGCATTTTATTTTTATTCATTTAATTTATTTAGTTTCTGAATAATAATTGTAAAGTAATTCGTCAATTTTATGGCTCCAAGTAGTGGTGGGGGAGGAGAAGTCATTAGAAAATCAAAAGCTATTTATATTTTATTTATTCATTAGTTTTTTATAATTTGGATAATTTAGATACCCCTCCATTTTTTTGCTGATAGCTAAGAGGTCTCATACTTTTATGTTTATTAATACATCCCTGATCTAAAGAAGGAAATTGGACTTTCAGAGACAAGAATAAAAATAAAGGTAACCCTACATAAAAATTCTCAAAAGACTAGATTAAAATTTGTCATCAGTTCCGTTACTAAGGCATTCCGGAAGAGGAGGATAGGTGATGAGGCTGCAATGGATTGCGTTCTATTCCCATCTCATCTTGCTTTCCCCCGGAGTCTCCTGGCCGAAATTTGGAGGCGATCGCCTGGCAAGTTACCTCAAGGTGAAAAGCACAGCAGATGTGGCAACGTTGGCCAAATCGCCGGCCTCTCATCTCGCTAAACTCCGTATTGTTGTGAGTTATGGTTGAAGAGATGGTTCCAAAAATGAGACTACCTGTCTCGAGTATCCAATAGCGACCTGTTTTTAATTGGGAAAGAATGAATAATAAATTAGGGGAAAGAGAGAAGAGAGGGAGTCTTGGGGTGAATAAAAAAAACGAAATTGGAAAATTAATTAAATAATGTCTGAGGAGGCGAGCGGACGAGCGAGAGAGAGAGAGAGAGCGATGCGCTACAGGTCCATAGCCTTGTGTCGGCGACTGTACATTCCTTGGGTCGGTAGCTTAACTAGGAATCCATTACCGAGTTGAGATACTTGTTGGTTGGTAAAACATCGGGCCCCCACCCACCCACGGCCCCGGCTCACCAATCAGCCGGCCGGTTTTTTGATGTGGCTGCTGGGATCAACCGGTGGGGGGCTGTTTCTCTCAAGACCACCCAGATCGCAGCACGCGCCCGCCACCCAGTTGTGACTCACTGTTGTGCTGGTAGGCGGAGCCACCGCCGCCCGGCGCGTGCGCACACGCACGCGCGCGCTCTGTCGGCGCCGACACTAATGGTCGGCCAATTTGTCAAGATAGCGCTGGACCACCCGGATGCTGCGACGCTTGTGGTCCAGCACCAGCTCCCTTATCTCACAGTATCTCGCTTAATGGCAACACTTTTACACTTGATATTATTAATTTTTTCTAGTCTATTTAATACATATTGTGTATAAAAAAATATTTTTAAGCCTTTAAAATTAAAAAATAATTAAATAAATAAATAAAATTTCCAATTCAATGAACATTATTTTTTAATTGATAAGTAAAATAATATATTGAATTTTATGTCATAAATATAGCTAAATAGCAGTTTTCACGAATTTAGAATTTTATTTCATTTACTTTCACATTTTTGTCTTGTTCATAATTTTCATTCTGCCAATTTAGTTTCAACCTATTTTCTCTAATAAATTATTAGCTTTGAGGAAGGGGGCCTTCTAGTTCCCTATTGTCAATTAGCTTTAAAAAATATTATAAATCAATAACAAGTTTTTATATTTCTTTAAAAAAAAGTTTCACTCCTACCAGAGAATTTTTAATTTAATGCGCAATTAAAATTATATTTTGTAATATAATATATAAAAATACTAATTGTTTTAAATTTAGTTTATTTTTTATTCTATATTCTTTTATTCTATGGATGATTTTTATAAAAAACTTTCCCTTTTGTTAAATATAATTTAGTTGAATAAGATGTTATGTTTCGTAGCGGGATAAATTTGTAAAAGGCGCTTTTCTTAACCCGCGCTCTATGAATCTTTTGAAGAAATTGACCTCTGAAAGGAAATGGTCAAATTATTTAATTTTAATTAATCAAGATTTATCACTATTATGGGGGAGGTTAGCTAAAAGTAAGTAGTCTACTTAAGCATTTCGATTGTTTTAGAAGAATTTAGTAAAAAAGGGATGAGAAAGTGTGTAGTGATCCTTTTAAAATTATATAAAAAGTGACGAATATATGAGTGGTGAATCCATAATCTTTTTCTTCATTAAAATTAGCTTGATTAAAAAAATGTGTACTTTATATTCTATAATATTTTTTAAAGTCGTTTCTATATCAAAACTTTAAAATAGATTAATATTAAATTTATAATATATATGGCCCACGCATATTTATTTATACCAATTGATATCCAATTGAGTTGAATAAATTTTCATTAGACTGCCTGTGATTCGAACCCATATCTCTTTACTTTTAAGGTTATCAATATGGACAATATCAATACCTCTAGCCTCTTTTTATTATAAGTGTGGACAACTTGGCGAAATTCATAAACTTGACAATTCTCTTAATTCATTTTCACAAATTATAAGATAAGTTCTTCCTTTTGCTAATAATTATTATTTCATAATAAACAAATTTAAAAAAATTATCTTAAGAATTTTCAATGAATTCTAAGGGGTAAAAAAATGGCTATTAAAACACCCAAAAATATTTCATCCCTTAAAACCATTGGAGGTGGCAACACCTCGACTACGCCTCTGACATCTTTTAAAATTATTATTGTGGAACCGCCCTCTTTTCCATCGCTCGACCACTCAAAGAAAAGGAAAATTATTGTTTTTCAAAAAGTGACAAGAAATAACCCAACAAAAAACAACATTTAAAATATTGGACCTTTTAGAGTGTCAGTTTATTTTTTTGCCCAAAGAACAAAAACAAATAGACGACTTAAAATTAATTTTTTATTCCTTTTTATAAAAACACCTCAATCAGAGGTTTATATCTTGGATGGCGGCCACAAGTTTCCCTTGTTAAGACTGGCATTTCTTCTACTTACCATATGCCAGTCTTCCCCCTTCCCCCTTACTAAACATCAGGCTATCGGCTTATTCTATCTCTCGGTTGCATCTATGATCTTCTTTTGCCGAACCTAATTCCAAGGGGAAGGTTAGGAAAAAATATGAAGAGGAAGATTTATAAAAAAAATTCTCAAAATCAGGTGTTTCAAGTTTTTTCATTCAATTCTTTTTTTTTTTTTTGTTCTGCATTATATGCCATTAAATAATCGAATCAATGACCGTTGGTTGAACATGAAATGGGAGTCTTGTTTCTACCCCAGAGGTATAGGCTCTCCATTTAATTAGACTTCCTCCAAAAGCAACGTTTATCCGAAATACGAGGGAGGCATCGTCTCAACATCCGCCTAGTAGAACTCGCCAGACATTCTCCCTTTGTTTGATACAATGCACGTATGTAAAATTTGAATGATCTACATTAAAGCGTGTCAGCGTACAGAGTCAAACAGACATAATTCGAAAAATGGTATTTTCGGACTCAGATAGCTCCAAAACGTCAAGAACAATCAAATTCTCGATCGAATTTTTGAACAATTACAATACTTTTCTTATACTACATACACACCCTACATATTCGGGAAAGTAAAAAAGAGCAAAAGGACAAAGAGAGATTGGAAAAGAATTCACAAGGGCACAAAACTTAAAAGAAATAGCATCCATTTAATAATACCTGAAAAGCCAGGAATTCTAAAAGACATGAAAAGACTTGCATCTCTCTAAAAGAGAAGAGAAGAAAAATTCCACCTAAACATCTGCATTGTTGGAAAAATTATCTCTCTTCATTGTTATTATTTTTCCTTAGCATCTCTCTCTCTCTCTCTCTCTCTCTCTCTAGCTATATATTTATATATATATATATATATATATATATATATGTAAATAATGTTTAACATGTAATTAATTGGTATAAAATACAATATTTCGGCCACTCACTGGCCTCTTTCACGTTAAAAGTCTAAACAAAAAAAAATCAGAAAATGGAATGGATCCAATTACTATAAATATCGCGCTTCAATAAAATTCTTTGTGATCTGAAAAAGGTACAGAAGTGGCCATAACTTTGTATTTTACGAGTATAGAAGTAAATCAACATGTGGGGCCGGTCCTTAAACAGAAAAAGTTGTTTATTCATTCAATAGAAAGATTCACTTCCAAAAACAAAAAACAAAAAACAAAAAAAAAAAGGATTTTATTTTTAATATTAATCTATTTTAATAGTATTTTTTTAAATTATTAAATATTAAATTAAAATTGTTATCATAATTTGTTAAGAGTTGACCTATTTTCTATTTATTATCATCAAATTTCACCAATTTTGGTGATTATTGAAAGATTTTAAGAATTCTTCATATTCTTTCTTTCGCCCTCTAAACCAACCAAGAATCTTTTCGATTTATTGATGCTAAGGAAAAAATTTCAAATTCGATCAGATCCTTTAGTTAATATCTCCGATTTAGTTTTAGATCAAAACTCAAATGGAATTATTTTATCTTTGAATCTTTTGTGGAAGATTTTTACCTCAATTCATAATATAATATGAAATTAATTCATCCTAATAATTTAACAATATACAAAGTTCAAGAAATGACGTAGCTATGGGAGGGCCGAGGGACATACAAAAGTTCTTTCCTCCATTTTAGCGGGAAGCAAGAAAAATGAAATTATATTAATTTATAATTTAATAAGTACCATTTGCCCTGTCTCTTGGTGCAGAGGTAGAGGTCTTGCCTCACGTACCCAGGGTGGTTCACTTCCCGTCCTGAGCGACAAAAAATGATTTATATTATAGTGGCTACCAATTGGTATAAATAAATAAGGACGGAGTCTAAATGATCCCCGATGCCAAAAAAAAAAAAAAGAATAAAAAAATAGGTTTATAGGCAAAAGTTTTTACAAAGAGGCATGATGGGGCTGGTTGTCATAAATGCCAATACGGGGAGAGTGATTTTTCTATCGATGAAAACTAATTATGATTTCTTTAGTTAATTTAAGAGTTTAATAGTTTTAATTTAGTAAAATATTAAACAAAAGCAAGATGTTTAATTCAAAACATATAATTATTATATTGTTACTCTAAATAAACAGTTTTGGTAATTAAATTTAGCAAACATTTAGCTGCTTTTGAAATTTTTTTTACATACTTGCAATTTATTTTTTTATTAATTTTTTTTTTCAATAAACTACATAATAATCCCCCCAGAACGTGAGCTAGTAAATTGCTATTTTGAAAATAAAAATTAAAATACTTGGAGTGCAAATAAAAAATTGAAACTTTACCAAATATGAATAGATATACTTTGGTATTGAGAGCTTCATATTTTAATAACACTCATAGAAAGAAAATAGAAGATTTGAAAAATGTGCCCACCAGCCTCCATCTCTCCTACAATCTTGCTATGCACTCTATATATCAATAATTATAAAAATGGACCTCTAATACCCTGAATGATTTTCTATTTCACCTTATAAACAAATATTGAAATGCATCCTATTTGTGAACGAAACCAAGAAGATATCATTTGAAATTAAATAAATGGAAATCTGACAAGCTGGGCTCGTTAAAAAGGCGAATTACAAGAGCAGAGCATGCTTGAGTGATTCCTTTGGACTCAAAGGACAAAGGTTCTTGTCGAATACCCGGGGTCTTTCGTGTCCCTTTTTAGGGGGAGGGCCTGTAAGCCTGTTAAACTCGGCGCCGACTCTTTAACCTCAATTGAGTGCATTTAAGTTACACTAAGGGCGGTACTGGCTTATCTTTAGCACCCTATTCCAGTTTGGATTGCATTGATCCATCCGGAAAATTGCTTCTTTTCATAACTTGAGAGATGTTTTTAAAAATACAAAGCATTCTCGAAATATCTTTTAAAAAAATAATAATAACACTAGCACACTAAAGAATTACTCTTTTCGAGTATTATTAGATAATTTTAAAAATATTTTTACCCTGGAAATGGACTTTAAGGTGAATTGTTCAACTTGAATTCAATAGTTTCGTTCCTTGTTCTTATTATTTACGCTTTAATCCACTCAAAACTCGCCCTTGAGTTTTAACGCCAATCCATTAACACTGATAAAGCAAAATTTCCTCTTTGGAGTTCATGAACCTTTAAACAAATAAATTTGCTAGGCCTGATATCTAGGAGAACTAAAGGTTTCAAGAATATGAAATGAGTTTAAAAAATCAAATAACTTATTTATTTATAAAAATTATGGGTGGTACATATACATAATAAAAGCGAAATTAAGAGGCGATAAAGGAGTTAAGCTTTAGATCCTGAGTTGAAGGCAACTCGGGTTCAAATCCACCTCATGGCAAAAATTTATTCAACTTTATAAGTGAAGCTCTTGAGGGAGGAAAGAGAAACCTACCTCAGTATGATCCCATGAAAGTTAATCTCTAGAGTAAATACAGCATTTCAAACACAAAGGACTGAAGAGAAATACATAATAATAACCCAATACAAGACTGATTTAAACCTTTTGGGTCACTTAGCTCCTTCCCACTTGACTTGATTCCACTCGGGGCTCCTTTGCCATAGGAGCCCCTGAAAGTCACTTTGGAGTAGATGGTGCTCCCCAAATTGTAAAGCAAGACGTTGCAAGATTTTTAAGATAATTTACGATTCAATCTTTTTTTGAGGCTACAGGATTTGCAAGAAGTTATTATAGATTTTTGTCAAATAGTATGAGGAAATTAAAGTGAAAGAGGATTCTCAAATTATTACTGACGGAATTTAATTAATAGAATTATCTTTATCTATTCTGATAATTTTAGGCGATATATTCTATTTCTGCGCCTCTGTACAATAGAATTAATTTAGAAGTCTAGAACTTAGATGCCGAAATAAAAAAAGATTAAAAACCCGCCTTTCAGAGAAGTATATTTAGTTGTTTTTTTTCTCACATTCAAGAGTATTCTTATTTTAACTTTCCGTTATTTTATTTTATTTGAAAAATGTATCGCTCCAAAATATTAATAATTTTATTTTTATTTATTTTTTGAGCTTTGGTAGTCAGACCCTTTGTAATTTTGGCTATTTCTCTTATTTGGCTTATATCCCCCCCTTGATATAAATATATTTTATATGATTTTTTCTCGGTCCGGGTCCTTTGCATTGCGGGGACTTGTCTCCTTACCCTTTTACAATATTTTTCAGTGCCAGTTCATTGTCCTCACCTCACTTCCACTTCCCTTTTGAGCACTTCCCGCAAACTCTACTTATTAGGCTTTTTTAAATTTTTTTTAGTAAATTTTTTTTCTTAATGATGTCCAGTCCAGATAAAGTTTAGTAGAGTCAGGGTGAACGATCTGTGAGGAAGTTGTTGCCGAAGCAGGGGAGGATATCTAAGAATAGTCTCCCTCTATGAGACAGCCTCTATGAACGGCAAACAGCAGACGGCTGTCTGCAGTAGGCCTCTGGTGGCCGTCGTCAGTGAGGAGTGTTAATAAACGATGGCTGCTCGCGTGATCAACGTCGGCGCCGGCGCCGGTGGCGGAGTCCAGTGTTGTTGCTGCAGCTGCTGCACCTGCATCAATGTGCGATACCTTGGCAGTCGAGAGGGTTTCATCAAAATCGCTCAAGTGGTAGGCAGAGTTAAGAAGTTTTCCTTAGAAAAAATTAACATTAGTTAACTGTGAGTAAAGTAAATATAGGTAGATATTCGTAGGATGATCTTGTAATTTTTTGAATAGATTTTCCGTTTCTTAGAATGGTGAGTGTAGGCTGAGAATATTAAGAATCTTTGTATTTCCTCTTTCCAAAATTGTGCTTATAAAGCAGTTAACACATTTATAATTCATAATTAGCCTCATCCTAATTGGTAAGTGTACATATAAATGATAAACACAGGAATAAACGCTGCATCATTATCTGTACAATGACAAAAAATAATTTTCAAAGGGCATACATTTCAATATGAAACCCTTTCTTTTTAATGAATCCTAATTAAAATGATCAATATATAGATTTTTAGTTAATTTTTTTCTTTCTTTGTATAGGTAAAATACCGTGGCCAAGAGGACATTGTCAATGTTGATAATCTTAAAAGCGCCCTGTCCCTGGGGCTGGTCTGTCTTCACGTACCAAAGGTCAATGGTTCGCTTCCCATCCTGAGCTACAAAAATTTATTTAAATTATATTGGCTACCAATTAGTTTAAATAAATAAGGACGGAGTCTAAATGTCCTCCGATGCCGAAAAAGACTTCAAAAAAAAAAAAAACAAGAAGTGTGAGTTCAGATTCCAGGCAATCTGATGAAAATTTATTCAAATCAATTGATGTAAATAAACATGCTTGGATAATGTCCGTTACGTGTCGTAACTAAAATATATTTCTAATTGTTTAAAGTGTATATGGCCTCAGATGCCGAAGACACTTAAAATAATAATAACAATAAATAAAATATATTCAGGGCTGAAAGAGGAGGAACATTTTACAATGGTCCAACTGGTTTTCCTTATTTTTAATATACAGGCAAGGAAGTCATTAACATATATTTAAATGGATATTTATAATATATATTTAAATAGCAAGTGTAATATATATTTATAAAAGTTTTAAGAATGAAAAAGGAAGCATTTTCAGAGTATTTATGTTAGCGATGAATGAGTTTCTCTATTTTTAACTTGGTAATACTATATACAAAGCATCCTCTTTTGAGTCACTGACATTTTTATTTAAAAAAAAAAAATATTTTTATAAATAATAAACTGAACAAGAATTGAAAATATTTTAGAAATTGTTAAGAAAGAGATCATTGAATTTTATTGAATGCCTACATTTATTTCCGAAGAAAAATATGAGGAATCAACTTTTATTTATTTATTTATTGTAAAAATAAAAATTTTAAAGTGATAGGAAATTTCTTTTAATATTATTTATTTCCAGAATAAAAAGATAAATCATATAAAATTATAATATATTTGATTTAGGTTTAGATATACAAGGTATGGATCCATAAGTGTGACACACCGTATTACGACATTACCTAATGACCGTATTTAAAGGTTGAACAGGTGGGCAAATAAGACAGTGCCATCTATAAATTTCGCTAAAATAAGCAATTTCAATTCAGACAAACATTCCACGAGGTGTTTTCCTATTTTTGTCCCCCTCCTGAATTTTTTCTTTGCCCTAACATGTCGAAGAGAAGAAGATTCATGAATTTGACAATCTCTTCTGTTTGTATTTGTGAACCTATAGAACTGTATGGCTTAAAACAAAATTTTTTATATTACCCTGAGTTAACTTTTGGTAACAATCGATTTAGCATAAGTGATGCCTCATTTTCAATTCAAATCTGAAAAATTAAAACATCTAAATAATCATCATAATAATCTAATTACCAAAATTAAGAATTTTTAGAAAATATTTTCATAATTTTCAGATTAAACTTCTGAGTTTAAATCTCAAAATTTTGAAATAAATATTTTCTAACTATTGCAGATAATCTTTATCAGTTTTAGTATGTACATTATGGGTATACGACAATATCATTACCAATTTTATAATATAAATTTATTTATAATGAGATTTGCGTGATACTCCTCTCACTTTTTCCGGATTAGTAAAGAGGACTCTCACTTAGCCCGATTAATTAATCCCATTAAATTGTCGTGTAAAGCGAAATCTTGTTAATCGAAAAGAAAAATCACTATAAAATATAATTCATCCATCTATATATTTTCCTGAAAATACTTTTCTATACTGCTTTTTGACTGGCTTAGCCAATCAGTCTAGCTGGCACGTCAGAAAATTTGTGGTCTTTAGGAGAATAGATATTTTATAAGAACGTGTTAAATGAGGTATTCTTGATTATTTTGTCTATTTAATTATATTTACACTCAAGTTCATTTTTTATCTCAACCAAACTATGCTTAAAAGGCCATTTTGTCATTTTGTTCACTGGCGTATCTAACCCTAAAGGCGGGGATGTGGAGGGGGGCTGACAAAACTCATAGTTTGTATTCATTCATTTTTAAATAAAAATCGATGAATGTACTTAATGACATCTTTTTCGATTTTTTCACATGATTCTTTAAGGCGCGTGGGTGAGGGTCGATCGGCCACATTCGTCCCACCTCCATGTGCCCCTGCATATCTTCTCTAACTTTCCCTTCAAAAATAATTTAACCAGCATTATAAAATCAAATTGTGTTAATTTTCTAGATTTTGATTGATTTTTTTTTTAAAGTCTTTTTCGGCTTCTGAGGCCATTAGAATTAATTGGTAGCCAATATATACGTAGTTTAAATACATTTTTATCGCTCAGGACGGTAAGCGAACTACCTTTGGTACGTGAAACCAGATCTCACCAAGAGACAGGGCGTTTTTGATTGATAATAACGAGTTATTATAGTTAAAAATATTATAATTAAAAATGTACATACAGTGAAACCTCTTATACCGGACACCTCTATTTTCCGAGATATCGGGCAATTTCTTTGATCCCGTTGGCATTTATCTTAAATTATCCTCCAAATACTAGACACCTGTTAATAACAGACACATTTTTGAGTACTAAGGCCGTCCGGGATATAGGGGATAAGGTATTTTTTAAAATTAGAATTTTTTCAAAAACATTAAATAATTGTTATACGTTTGGAAGGTAAGGATATAAAAGAAAGAAGATTTCTAAAGAAAAAGTCTTTGAAATGGATGGATTTGAGCTGCCAAAACCCTTCTCAAGTAACATAAGAGAGGAAGGAACTTATTGTTCTGCTGATGGTGTTATTGTGGTCAACAAACTGAAAATCACTCTAGGTTATTAACCCAAAAAAAGGGACGCCCAGAAGGAGATATGAAATAATGAATTAGGTTCTTTATATAGTATTGTCAACAATAAAGAAAAAATTGAAATTTTAATATTTACTAGTTCGTTAGAAACGGAAGGTCCAAAATACCAAGAAAATTATCTATACAAATTATACCCAATAAACATTTAGAAAATGTCCCTGGATAATTGTATCGTAAATAATAAATAATTAAGATTGTTTAAAGCCTATATGGCCTTAGATGCTGGAATGCGCTATCCCAAGCGGTCCCTAGTTATTTTAATTTTCCACCTGGGCAGTTTCGTTTACTATACACTATTGCGTCATCCTTGAACACTAATTGGTAGACTCTTTGGATCTTTCTCTCTTCAACTTTATTATTTAATTAATTAATAATTTCAAAGCAAATTTTAACCAAACTTTATTATTATTATTATTGAAATAAGTTTGGAATATACTTTTTTGGTAGTTACATATTTTTGAATAGGACCCTAGGTTAGTTTTGGGTGGTTGCCACTCTCCATTGGGAGCTCATTTAGGCCAGTAAAGGCCCATTATGATACCACTTGGGCTTCTGGGAGTGAAATTATCTCCCACTTTCCTATCCGAGGAGGAGACTTCTGGCAGAGTTGGAAATATGCGGCAAGTCAATAAGATCCTAACTAGAAAAAAAATTAGCCGATTTTATATAAGATAATAATTTTCAACTATTATATTGCGCCTGGCAGGAGAGAAGAACAACAGTCACCAAGATCTTACCAATACGCAAGGCCAAGCACTGGTGAATCTCGGAGAGGTGGCCTCCGAGAAACATGAGTGCGGAACATCCTTGTGACGAATTTTTCTATCTATAATAATATTATATATAAAGGGAAAATGGCCTCTATTGTTAAAAATTCCTTTAAATGAATTAAAAAAAAAAACTATTAGGTTAGAATTAGACTATTTTTGTTGTTTTTTTTTTTTTTAAGTCTTTTCGGTATCTGAGGCCAGACTTGAAACGATACACAATATGTTTATTACGATACTTGTAATCCAGGAATATTTATTTATACAAATTGGTATCCAATTGATTTAAATAAATTTCCTTAGTACTGCCTGGGATCCGAACCCACCCTTGGCTTTTAAGGCTATCATTAATGACAATTTAACCTCTCGGCCAGGGGTGCGATCTAAACTACATTGTGCGAATGTTTCAGTGTCTGGGACTTCTCAGCCAAAGCTTACTTATGCATTACGGCCGAGCTTACGCCGCATCTATCGGGCCAGCTTACGACAGTGCAGTGTCGGCTACAGCATCATGCTTGCTAACAGCAGGTCTCCTTCTCGCCACTTATACATTCTCGACTTCCAAAGCTCCAGTGGCCGGTTCCATATTTGTGAGCACCTCTTTTGTCTATTTTTCGTCATGGACACGGGACTCATCTCTTTTTTTCTATACAGGAGCCACTTTTTAATACAGTAGCAGCGTTGCTGCACGCGTCGGCTGCTGGATCCCTTAGTTGGGCTACCAATACCTACCTCTGGCCACAGTACCTCATCTCTCCGTTTTATCAGGTGTTTCCAGCAATGGTTGCTGCATACGTATGTTCTTTTCTTTTTTTTAGTTAAAAAATATATTTCAACTATTACTAAATTTTCATGTATTATAATTTATATATGTTTCAAGAACTTTATGTCTCCTTCCCTTTTATGTGTAGGTGGATTTACATAAATTAAAAACAAAAAATGAAATTTTATCTTCAAATTAATAAGAATCTTGGTATTTTAATTTGGTGTTATTTTTTTCCGATTTTCCATTGCCCCGGCTACGGTAGAGGTGATTTAAAGGATTCCTGAAGAAAACCAGGCATACTTAATATATGCATTCAAGCCCGTAGCAAGAAGTTTTTTTTAAAAGGATGGGGGGGGGGGGGGGATTATAAAGGGAAAATTTATATCAATATGGATAAAGATAATTAAATATGGCCCCATTAATTTTGAATAGGTTTTATTTAAAAGAATATTAAAAGTTTTTTTTTTTATATATATTAAGGGACCATCCTCAAAGTTGTTATCAAATAATAATATAAAAAAATTATGGATATTATTTCTAATTGAAAAGGATCATTCTAGTAATAAGTAATTTGTAGCTTAGTTTAAAATAAATTATCAATAATATAAAATAATATTTTTTTGGTAATTTCTAACAGTGCCCCGCCCCTTCCCAAATAAGGGAAGTATTACGCCTTTCCACCAGGTCCTGACTAGCCATCTGACATACTGGACGAATACCCGGTAGAAATTTGTTATCTTATAGTTAAATTTCTATATTTATGCTCATGCTTCGCGCCGTCCTGCTATTACATTAGGAATATCTTTTGCTGGTCAATGCGAAATACCCGGTGAAAAATAAGGTCCCAGTCCGGCCCTGCTCTCACACATTTTATAAAGTATAATTAAATTTAATATTTAATCTCTCCCAAAATAAAACTATTTCTCTTTTGATAAATTTTTTTTACTTTTCTCTATTCTATAATTTAGATAAAAAAGTGTCCAAATTTTAATTGTTCAGGGGCTCTTAACAAGGTGAAATGACCAAAAAAATAGGAAAAACTTATTTATTTTATTAATTATAACAAAATTTAATACCAATGAACGCAAAATCGCTTTGACACTACTACACTACACTTTAACTCCATAAAGGCATTATATGATTGAAAATTTGGAGGAGGGCAGTGGCCCCTATCAAAGGAAATAAATAAGTAATGAGTAAGAAAAAACTAAACAAAATACTTAAATTTTATTTTATTTTATTACGTTTTAATTACGATGATTTCCATTTTGATAAGTAGCAAAGGTTTCCATTTCTATTTGAAAGGAGAGTGAGACCTGCACTGTTTTAGAGCGTGGGGGTTGTTCTGGCAATTCTGCACGGCGTCGATGCCTACACCGGCTGGAAACGATACAGCGGCTACGCCTGAAGACTTCTGCAACTTGCGCTACACTCTTCTTCCTATTATTATTAATTTATTAATTTGATATTCTGTCTTTGAAAAATATATCATATTTTATATTAAACTTTTTATTTTCTTACTATTAATGTATTTTGTTATTTAATAAAAAAATTTATTTTCATTTTTTTAAATAAAATAAAATATATTATTAATTATTAGCGTTGATTTAGCGTTCGCTATCATCTTGAAGAATGCAAAATAACCGGTCCAAAAAAAAATTTCGCTCAAATAAAAAGCAAATGGTCATTTTGCTCAATAGACTATTTCTATACTTTTTTTTATCAGTCTCAAGAGCTGCCTTTTCTTGATTGCATATTTAATCTATGTCTTTACTTCTCCGAAAAAGTAAGGAAAAAAAGAAAGAAATTTTCAAAATATTAAGATAAAATTATGAAATAGTTAACTTTTTTGCGCTGAGTATTTTTTGTAATATGATGAAATTGATAAGAAGTTTTAAAATTAGCCGGAACAGACGACCATTTTATTACTTATTGGTAAATTTACTAACATGGAAATTTTATTTTATAGAATAAAAATATTTTATAGAATAAATTCAAATAGATTAAAAGAAAAGAAGCTCTCAAATTTCAAATAAATCAATATTCCCGAAAAATTCACCCCCCACCTCTTGTCTCAAAATTTTTGTTCGCTTATTTATATCTTCTTAAAATTTTATCATAAATATCAAGTATGTCCCTGACTCGAGGAACATGTTTTGGACTGTTTTCAGGTTTGAAGAGGCATCTTGCTTTCTCTGCGTTCGAGACATTTTATCCTTCCACTCCCATTTTACTAAAGGTAAAATTACGCCAGTGAATCCATCTCCTTGTTCTCTTCAGTTAGTAAAAAAAAAAACATTCTCAGCTGAAGTGTAATTATGGCCACCGCGGTATTTCCTCTTTGAGAGACACTTCAGCCATCAGATTCAAATTGATTTTATGTTTCCCGACTAATAATAACATGAGGCTTCCGTAAATATTAACTGCCAGGGTAAGTACCATGGGAAATTTGTATACTTGGATGACGCGCCCCTGATCATAAAAATTATGCAAGGAGTGTGTGTGTGTGTGGGGGGGGGGGGGGGAGCCGTATTTTACTTAATTACACCATTGAACCATAGATGGTGTTAAAAACAATTACTTTTCTTAATAAATAAATGTCCTATCTGTGGAATTAAAAATATTAAATGTTTATAAATGAATTTTAATCAATAAATATTTAATATTTATTATTAGAAGTGACAATTTATACAAATAATTTCTTTTAAAAATACACGCTAATTTTTGCCCAATTTAATTCGAATAGTTAATGTAAAACCAACCTCAATCTATTTTAAATAAGTTGGTAATTAAAGCCACAAATACACTGTCTTCACTCTCCATGTTTCATGCAATCTCTTTCTTCGGGGTCGGATTTTCCGATCCGGATTCTCATGCATTCTAACGCGTCCAATGAGTGAAAGGTTATATTGGTTGCAATTGATTACAGAGATCAGTTCGGAAACACTGTAAAAAACCTTAAATTAGAATTAGAGAGAGGTTGGAAGGTTGGCGGCTTTGCAAAGCGGGGAAGCGCGCCAAAAGCGGCGACCGACCACGTGCACCTAGTCAAGTTAGGCAAAGTTAATTCTGGTTGGGTAGCAGCTACCTCCTGATCGTCCCGTTGGATTCTACTTAATAATCACTTCTATGAGCCTTTCTACTATATATATTCTTTTTTTATTTATTTGCTAATTCCAAAATGGCTGTTTTAATGCTTAATGTTTGTAAATTTAATGGCTGTGAATTAACTTTTAATAGATTAATCGATCTAATTCAACATATAGAAGAAACTCATATAGGTAAAAATTTTTTAACCTTCATTTTGCTTATAGTTATAATTAGGTGACCTCTGAATATTTTTATATAATATTATATATTAATCTTTTTATTTTATAAATATTTGATTAATTTATTTATATTTATGAAAATCAAGAAATAGTAAAACAAACAAAATGTTTGAAGAAATTAAACAGGACTGTCGAGAGCTTATCGCATCCTGGTTTATATCATATATTTAATAATTTAATTAAATAATAATCTCAAACATGACCGGCTGAGAAGTCAGTTTCCAACATCCAATGGTCGGTGGATTTGTCTCCACCATGTGCTTTGTTTTGTATAAAACAAGAACCCTAGAATTAACAAAAAAAGTCAGGTTTCATGTGGGAAAAATCATACATTTCTGAAAAAATATGGTCCCCAATAATCAATCATTTTCAAAGACTTGGATCCCAACGTCCAGACCCATTTACCCTACTCTCTCGATGGGCCATCATATTTTGACAAAAAATAGAGAAAATAATTATATGGTTAGTTTTTTTAGATACAAGATAATAAAATATACTAAGAATTAATTTATTTTCTTTCTGGGATTATCTATAATCTGGTGAGTTCCCGCTTTCCTCTTCAAGTCCTTGGAAAATTTTTGCCATAAGGTGGATTTGATTTTTGCATTCATTTGACTCCTCTCCCCTATTAACCAGTTTCTCACTTTCAAACCTATAAAATGTTATTTTTGAAAATAATAAGCTACAAATTTAAATCCCAAATCAGAGCCGCTCCCCAACAGATACGGTATGTAAATCCCCAAAACTTTTATCAGCTTGAATTTTTCATTTGACGTTTTTTGTATAATTTCTTTGGCGCCTAGTACGGCTACCCAATCCCTCCCTAAATTCGGCTTAGCCATCATTAATTATATTTCATCTGTTACATTAAAGAGTATACAAACACTTTTAGGTGAAGTTATTAGTTTACTATACGATCTAAAAAAAAATAGAAGTTTCACAAATTTCTTTAATATTTTTTATATAATTATTATTATTATATAATTAAATTTGTCCTCTTTTGTTTCTATGTGGATTGTATGCTAGAATAAGTAAGCGTTGGTCTACTTCTGAATGTAACAGATATTAAATACAAATTTAGGACCTACAAAATACTAGAAACTTTCTAGTGAAAACTGGATTTTGATTAAAACTTAATAAAATTAGTCATGGTTTTTGAACATGTTATTTGTGTTGTCATTTGTGCATCACACTTAATGAACAGAAAGGAAAACTGAGACATCTGACCAATGGAAAAATAATTATGGTTATTTTCAAATATAAAGATTTTGTGTGATAGATTTATTTTCAAACTGGAAATAAGATGTTTAGTTCTAGTCAAATTAATTCTGAGCATAGTCAAAGTTTTCATTTCCTTTATACAACTTCTTGTTTTATTTTAGATTTTAATCCTCAAGTTTTGCAACAAACTGAAAAAGAACAACCAGCAAGTGTTCCTTTAAGTTATGTGCTCAGATTTTTTACTGAAGCTGCTCAAAAAGAACTTTTAGAAGTTAAGAAATCATCTCTTTCACTTCCAATTTATAATTCAAGTCAAAATTCAACTCCTTCAGGTAAACTATAATAATGAATAAAATGTTAAAAAATTATTATTCTAAAATTATTCTGTTATTAGCTAGTGAAGGTGATGAAGATGAAACAATGACATGGACTGAAGATAGTGATGATTCATGGACTCTAAATGAAGATATGAATTCTGATTATGTCTTTCCGCAAGAAAGGTAATAAAAATATAAAATTTGATCAATTAAATTAACAAGAAATAAATATTCAATTTATTTTTAGCATTTTTAACAAGAAAACTGTTTCTACTAAAAAATCTGAGACATGGTAAAATTTTTTTGGAATGATAACCACATAAGAATAAGTAAATATTTAAATATATATATATATAAATTAATATAAAATTTTTCTTTAAGGAGTCTAGATGGTAATTATTATCAAAATATATCAAAGCCTTTTGCATGCCCAATTCCTGGGTGCAAGAAAAGATATAAGAACATAAATGGAATTAAATATCACACTAAAAATGGTCACAAGAATGATGGAAAGTAAATATTTAAAAAATTTCGTTAATATATATTCGCATATAAATAAGAAATTTATTTAAATAAAAATTAAAAGTATCTTCTTCAGATCGAGAAAAGGCTTTAAATGTCATTGCGGCAAGAACTACAAAACTTCCCAAGGATTGAAGAACCATTCGGCTGCGATGCATAGCGGAGTCAATATGGCACTGATCAATCTCGGTGAAGGCGAATTTATTCAATTCCCGATCAATGAGGCACTCGTCTCCTTCCATTCCTCGAATAACGTTATTCCTCTGTCTAATGGACATTATGGTCCAGTCATTGGAGATTCTCTCGATTGTACTCTTGGCGTTCTCACCCCTGCAACTTCGCCTTTAAATGTCTTTCTGGCACCACAGGGAGAAACATTTCATTCATCAAATGAATTTTCTGAAAATTTACAGAAATATTAATTATTTCTGGTCATAAAAAAATAAATATGATCAGGGATTATTTAAAAGTCTAGTCTAAATCTCAAAGAAATGCTCATATTTAATAATAATCATAAAAATGAGCTGTGATAAGAAATTAGACTAGATATTATGTTATTAGTTTGAAATCTTTTATACAAATGTTTCTATTTATGTATTAAATATATTCTTATTGATATTATAAAATTTTTCTTAAAGACTGAATATGTTCATAAATTCTTCAATTATTGTTATTATTATGATTATATAATTTTAATGATTAAATTATTCAAAATAAATCAACATTAATGTGTTACCTTTTGTTTTTATTTTTTAGCCGTGAGTTGAGTTATTAACAAATTTATTTTTTCTAATGTTGATTTTTGTGATTGAGGACAGCGACTTTGCACATATAATAGCGCCTGGATGTCCTTTTGCTCATAAGCTATTGCAGCAGCATCATCTAATAACCTGAAACAAATAAATAAATATTCTTGAAAGGATTTAGGTATAATCTCAGAGACCAATTTCACGTGATTGAAATTGTGCCAAAATGAAAAAGTTTACAATTTATTACTCACTCTAATTTAACATAATATTTCACTTTCAGATCATCTTTTACTCTTGAAAGATATTTATGACCTTCATATTTATTATCATATTTAAGACATACATCCACAAATGGCTAAAATAAAAAATATATATTGAGAAATGTTTTTTTAGTATTTCCAATTTTCAATTTTACCTCGTAACCAATTGGAGATTTTTTGGTTTTAGAGAATTTTTCTAATTCCGTCCAATCGGCCAATTCAGCAAGACTTAGAATTCGAAGCCACCAGTATCTAAAATAAATAAATTTAGGAAGGTATTATTAAATACAAGGTGATTTAAAAAATTAACGAAATATTTTAAGAAATTTATTATTTATTTAGAAATTTAAAAAATGGACTAATCTTTGAGAAACTCAACTTTTGTTCATGAAATTCCAATCTGCATTAGAATCTATAATAAATATTTTTTGTCTTTTGGCACGGTCATATAGATATAAACGATAATTTGACATAAATCTTTTAGACGATAATAGTCCGTATTTATTGAAATTATTTTAAATATATCTTATTAATCAGGATGGGCAGCTAACCTCATCCATTTATTATGAACCCTTACTCTACTTCAAATAAATAAAAATTTTTCTAAAACGGTTTTCAGAGTTTATAAATATTTTTCTAATGGTATATATTTGGAAATTATATTTTATTCCAATGAAAGGGAACTACTTCCCTTCTCCATTCCCATACGGAGAGGTACCAGAAAAAAATATTGTCATCAAGATTATAATATGATTTCAAGATTTTTCATAATATTAATTATTTATTAATAAATATATTCAAGTAACCAATTAATTCAATTACTAGACATAAATTACTTGCCTTCTATCAGGTACTTTATATTCTGTTCGTAATTTATCTGCCAATTTAATTTCATTTATTGAAAGAAGCATTGCGATTGTGTCGCTGACACTTAGCCCGGCACATTCACGTCCAAATTTATCAGTAAGACTTCTTTGGTAACTTGACAACTTCAGTTGTTCTTCCACTAAAGCTGAATTAGCATCATTTCGTGCTCTTTTATAACTCTCAAGGGCACCAGATAAACTTGCTTCCTTGGTCGATGAAAACTAATAAAAAATTTATATTAAAGATAAACCTAAACACCCAAGATGTTTTCGGCATCTTGAAAAGGTGTCCCCTGCGACCCAGTAATGAGTCATATGAAATTATTATACCTTAATATCATAACTCTCTCGAATATAGCAAGCCGCTTGAGCATTAAAATCATCCTCTTGAACATAGATATCTCGTAGTGTTTCTTTATTATTATCTCGACAATATTTCAAATAGAGAGCTTGTGCCACTGGGTAGTTACGAATCGCCATCTAAAACAAAATTTATTTTGTTTGTTTCTACTTTATTATTTAATAAAAATTTGTGGATTATGAAGACAAAAATACTTTTACAGTGGCCTGCAAATCAGTTTGAAAAGATTCAGCGCATGCGTTTCACAATAATTCGAAAGTTCAAAACAATATGTCCTTGCGAAGCATGAGTTGAAACTCACTGTTTAAGAACCACTTATATTAACTAAATAGACTAAAAGGCTAAATGAATAACACGATAGGATGGACTCCAAAATTAGGAAATTATTCCTTATTTAATAAATTAAAAAGATTAAGAGAAGCAATTTCAAATTTTTATTCTTCCTACATTTTACCTGAAATTCTCCAAGAGGCATGTTTTCACGAAGATGGAGTAATACTGTATAAACGAGATCAGTGTCACCGCTTTCAATTGCTTTTACTAAAGCCGGCTTATTTTCTCCAAATTCAAGCAATAAGGGAACTTGAAGTCGAGCTCTGGTCTCATATTCTAAAAGCTATTTAATAAAAATTAATTCACATACATATATATTATTGAATATTTTGATAATACTTTAATTGCTAATTGAGGTCGACCAGAGTCAGCTGCTGTGCGTGCGATTTGACTATAAGAAATTCCTGGGGCGTAGCCTAATTTAGAGGCGATATCACGAGCCACCTGATCTCTATCTAACTGGGTCTGATTCACCTAAAAGGAATTTTTTTAATTAGTTGAATATTAAAATTGAATTAGTTTTGGGGGGAATGAAAATATTACTTTATAACAAGCCCAATGGGCCAAAATTCTGCTGGTTCCTTCTAAATCTGGTAGTTTAAGATATTTAGCGATTTCTATTGCTATAGGATAATGTCTTCTTAAAACCAATCTATCCAATAAAACTTGAATAGTTAAATATTTTAATCTAGAAAAAAATACAAAAAAAAAATTAATTTCTTACTAATATCTGTTCCTATTAATCACAAATATCATGAAATCCAAGAAAGACTCACTCAGGCGTTCAAAGGTAGCAAGTATATGCAGTCATGAGATAGTAGGACTAAGATTAATTTTATACATAAAAGATATTTAAATTAAATATATGAAAGAGAAATGAGTAATTAGGAAGAATTTTTTTTTTGAATTTAGAGTTCATTTGATATTGTTTTGCCATTTTCTTAACATTTATTTGAGAGGGGGAAAGCACCCTGAACCCAAACTCTGAATTCGTCTTTGACTTTATATTCAATGTATTTGTGACTAATAATTCTGTTATATAACTATATTCAATTTAAAACTCACTGTGTAAATGTTAAAGGAATACCGATTTGTTGGTGGTGAACTGCATTCAGAACTCGAAGAATTCGACAAGTTTTAACATAAGCGTCAGAATTTAATCCAGGTGAAAATCCTTTTCCAAATTGAGCCGCCTGGAATGATTCAAAATTATTATTTAATAAATCAATATTATATAATTATTATTTCTTACTCTCATTAGCATTTTCTGATTTTCAGTTTCAAATTCGTATCCAGCAGCTTCAATGCATTGACTTACAGCAGTATCAAGCTGATCCTTTACTAATCTTATATATTCATCAGCTCTATGGCTCCGTTTCTACAAAACAAATATAAATTTACTTTAAATGTTTGAATTTTCCTTTCTTGAGATTAAAAGATTAATATACTTGAAATTGTTTGGATGCCTCTAGAAGATAAGAACCAGGTTCGGTACTATTGATTCCAAAAATTTTTTGTACAACAGCAGGAACTTTTTGAATCATTTCATGGGTAAATGCAGTGATAACTCGAATTCCATCCATTTCAGGTATTAGATGCGAAATTGTATCATAACTATAGCTTATAGTATCCTCTCCGGAATATCGAGAATATACTTGAACTATTTTATCCCAGTTTGCTGTTATTGCTTCGGTTCCACACCTTTAAAAAGAAAACATTAAAATATTTGATTAATACAATTTCTTAGCATTATATATATATATATTTACAAGGAAATTATTAACAATAACTCTTTCCACTAAAAATGATTAAAAAATATATGGTGGGAATAAATGAAATTACCAAACAAGTTGCTTTGGTTGGGTAGTAAATTTAGTAGAGATGCACCATAATTTTTGTCTAAGATCAGATGATCCTACCCATAAACTTCCATCTTCTAAAAACAAAGCAATATATCTATTATTTTCAGATATTGCCATATTCAAAATAGATTTTCCTTGATCTCCCAAATCTGGAATCTAAGAAAAAATTTTATATATATATATAAATCAAAGAATTAGAAATGATTAAATAAAAAAAATAATTACAATAGGAATCGCAAGTTGTTCGGATTGTTTAAGCCAAAATAAATCTTTTTCACGAGCTATGAGGACTTTTGAATGTCGATCTTCAGAAATAACCAACCAACAGCTTGGAGGTATCGAATGACCTCTATTCACTAAAAATATAATTTGTAGGATTTTTAATGTATTCGGTTGTTGCAAAAATAATATTCCTTTTTGTTATGTCAAACTTTAATGCATTTTTTTACTAATAGTCTTGCAAAAATGTTGTCAAGTTATATATTATTTTAAAGGGCATTACCTGCCCTATCTATCTGTGCTAAAAGTTTTACTTTTAAAAATTGCTTATCTTTTTGTTACAAATGGGAAAATCAGAAATTCGCGCAATTTTTTTGTATGAATTCAAATTAGGCACAAGACCGGCAGAGACGAGCCGAAAAGTTAACCAGGCTTTTGGTGAGGGTACTGCTAATGAAAGAACTGTACATGGTTGGTTTGAAAAATTTCGCAACGGTGAAGAAAGCCTCCTGGACGAGGAGGGTCGGGTTCGGCCTGGCGCTGTAGATAATGAACAACTGAAGCAAATTGGTGAAGCTGACCCATCGAAAACGACTCGAGAACTTGTAGAAGAGCTGCAAGTTCACTATTGAACCATTGCTCGCCATTTGCATGAGCTGGGAAAAGTGAAAAAGCTCGACAAATGGGTTCCACATGAACTCACAGATATGAACAAAAATCGTTTTGAAATTTGCTCTTCCCTTCTTTTGCGCCACAAAAAATGACCCATTTATTGATCGCATTGTGACCTGTGTCGAGAAATGGGTACTCTATGATAACAGAAAACGTTCGGGTCAATGGTTGGACAAAGATGAAAAGCCGAAACCCTTTCCTAAGCCGGATTTGCACCCGAAAAAGATCATGTTGACTGTATGATGGTCTTGTGCAGGCTTAATCCACTCTAACTTCTTAAAACTGGGTGAAACAATGCCGAGAAGTACTGTAGATAAATCGATGAAATCCACCAGCTTTTACAAAAGCAGTGTCCAGCATAGATAAAGGATCGGTTCTTTTTCATGTTATCTCACGTCCACGGGTCACTCTACAAAAATTGAACGAACTTGGAAAGACTGCCTCATCCGCTCTCTTCTCCAGATCTCTCCCCGACTGATTTTCATTTGTCCGCACACGTTTGTTTATAACGAACTTTCTAGATGGGAGAATGTTTAAAAACCAGACCAATGCCGAAATTGTGTTTAAAGATTTTATCGAATCTAGAGAACCTGACTTTTTCGTAAAAGGCATTAATGAGCTCTTATCCTTTGGCAAAAGTATATAAATCAAAACGGTTCTTACTTCGATTAAAACGGTAAAGTAGAACTGGAGATTTTTGTGTTTAAAGTTTTTCATTTAAAACGGACATTATTTTTGGAACAACCGAATATATAAATTTAATTTTAAAAAATACCTGGTATTTCAGCTAATTGTCGAACTTTAGGTTCTTTGACTGTATTTACTAAAAAAATTCTAAAGGAAGAAGTTAAAACAGCTACACCAGTATCTCTACTGCTTCTGAATATTTTGGCATCAATAACTTTGGTATCTTTAGCTTCCTTAAAAAAATAAATATTATTTCAGAAGAAGAAAAATACTTTGTTAATCCTCCTGGAAAAGGAGGCGGCTAAGTGAAAACAATAAAAAGTTTCTTACTTGACCCATGCTAAAAGTATGCTGATAATTTCCAAACATATCATATATTAAAACACAGCCATCTTCTTGAACACAGAGTAATTCTTCCGAAGAAGACCAGTCAAAATGAACCAACTGACCAGCCGTCCAAAGAATTGATGATATTTGTTTCCCTGATGAAGAATATATAAAGATAATAGGTTTATTTGCTCCCCCTTGGATTTTAATAAATTTTTTCCTATCTCTTATTATAGCTATAGGTCCTCCGTAAGGAGCTGTAGCAACAATAACATCATCAAGATTTACATCTTGATTCCATGGCATTGAATATATTTCGAATTTTCTGAAAAATAAACAAAATTAAAAATAAAATATGGTAATGTACAATAGAAGATAGTCAAACATTTAAGGAACCAGGAGCCAGGAAAAATTGGGAAATATTTTGGTTAAGAATAAAAAATAAGTCAATCAAAAATTGTTTTAAAGCTTAGCTTATCTTAATTATATCTGCTCTACTATATATTAATGTAATAATTTTATTTAATAGCTCACATATATAAAATGTACTATAATACAAAAATGTGTGCTATAATTTAAATAAATTCAAGAAAACATTTTACCTGAAATAGGAATCTTTGCCAAGAGGGCACCAATCGGCTGTTAACATTGCTGACATTTTTATAGAGATATTATTATGGTTCTATGATGATTAATTAATTCATAATTCTTATAATAAAAGTGAAATTTCCAATATCTTAAATTTTAAACACTTTAGGAATAAAAAAAAGAATAAAAAGAATGACAAGCAATGACAACCTGAAAAATCTGTTTTGTGTCAAGATAGCTGAGCAAATCCTGAAACATACTATCAGTATCAAAATTAAATATCAAAGATAAGATAATATATACATAAATTTAATATATTCAAGAAAATATATTTTTTAAACCTAGCCTAATAATTTATTTAAATAAATTTTAAGCATATCTAGTTTAAATTTTTTAAATATATTAAGTTTAAAATTAATAAATTCTATTTTTAAATTCATATTTCCCGCTATTTTGTTTAACAGAATATGAACAAGTGTCATTTTTTAGACAAACTAACATTATATTTTTTCAAATTAAAAATAAGAGCATTAATTTGTTTTAATAATTATTTCTAACTTTTTTTTTAAATTAAATAGTAAGATATAAATTATTTCAAAGTTCTATATTATTCTGGCGATTGGCCTTGTTCCTTCTATTTTGTTGCCATCTTCACTCCGCTCCAAGTGTGCGTGTTAATGGATTGCATTTGTGTGTGAGGATCTTATCTCGCTTAAAAGGAAATATACCCGACAGAATGAACCAAGCCCCAGTTTCGTGCATTCCCAACACAGGCAAGATGTCAAAGGCTAAAAAAGTGATCGAAGAGGCCAAAGAAATACAAAATCCTGAGTTGGATCTCGCGGATAAAGGCATTTCTACATTTGAAGAGATGCCTGGCTTATGTGAGTAATTTTTTCACAAGCAAGTTACTTGATAGTGACCAAATTTGGTAACTTGTTCCAACTCCCAAGGCCTTACATTCTCCCACTCACAAAAAATCAAAATAATCCAATTAAATAATAATTAATATATTTATTTTTCAGTGAATATGCTTAATATCACTCGACTTACTTTAAGTCATAATAAAATACAAGGTAACTACATGTGATTTTGACATTTATTATTTCATTTTAATTAATTAATTAAATTTAAATGTTTTAGTTGTTCCTCCCGGTCTTGCCAATTTAACCAATTTGGAAATTTTAAATTTTTTCAATAATCAAATTGAAGAGCTTCCGACATCGTTGTCCTCTATGCCAAAATTAAGAATTCTTAATTTAGGGTAAGTATGTTTAAAGTTAGCAACGCTATCTTTAATTGTTGCATGACGTCACAATCTGGCGTTTAATGATTCTCTCTATAGAAACAATTTTTATTTCTCGTGAGTAGCAAATTATGTAAAAATTAATATTCAATATTATTGGCCAAATTACTAAACAAGAAGAAAAATTTCTATATAAAATATAAGCAGGTCCCCACAAAATGATTTTGAAATAATGCTCATGAATATCGTTCAAATTTCAGTTTTTTTGTAACTCCACAAAACTTTTTCTAAGGGTGCGACACGGCCTCAGTGAAACCCAGTGCTATTTTTTCAGAGAACATTAAATATTATAAAATAAACATAATAGCACTGACTTTAGGGAAAACTTGTAAATTAGTTTATAAAATTCTCACTATTTTATTTTAGTAAAAAAACAGCTCTTATAATCAAAAATACTAATAATTTTTTATTTTATTTTAGCATGAATAGAATAACATCTCTTCCAAGAGGCTTTGGCGCATTTCCAGTTCTTGAAGTTTTGGATTTAACTTATAATAATATTTCTGAAAAAACATTACCTGGAAATTTCTTCATGATGGGTAAACATATTTTATATGTGTTGATGAAACAATTATTAAAAGAAAATTAAAAATATATTGCAAAGTCTTGTGCAGATAATTTTTAATTAATTAATTAATTAATTAAAGAAATATGAAAATTAACATGTCAAACACTTTTCTTTTGAAATTGTTATTTATTTTCGATATAAAACTTGATTTGGTATAACGAACTAACTGGTCATCTTATTTTTCTTTATTCTTTTTTATTTTAATCTATGACTGGGCTTTATGTATTATTTAATAGCAGGCACTGTAGATTCTGGATTAGATTCCTGGCTCACAGCCAAAAATTATAAAAAAACACGAATATTGAAGTAAAAAGCATAATTAACTTTTAGAGGTTATGTTCTTATAGATCACCATCATTATTTTATTAAAATCCAATTTTGAATATCTAATTATAAAAAAAAAAAATATATAAGCAAATAATAATATTAAAAAAACTATAACGTTTTCCTTCATTTATTCAATCTAAAATGCTTAATTTATTTTTTAGAAACTCTGAGAGCCTTATATCTTGGTGATAATGATTTTGAAATAATCCCACCTGAAATTGGATTGTTAAAAAATCTTCAAATTGTAATGTTTTTTCTTTTAAACCTGTATATATATTATAAATATATACCGTTTTTAATTATTTTTTCATTAATTTCAGCTGGTCTTAAGGGAAAATGACCTCATCGAAATTCCAAAAGAAATTGGAGAATTAACTAGATTGAGGGAATTACATATTCAAGGCAATCGATTAACTGTTCTTCCTCCAGAAATTGGTGTGTATAAAAAACAAGTTATATTTTCTTGTTTTTATAACAACTTGAACATTTGTTTTTCTACCTAAAAATGAATAACTCCAAAATAATTAAATAATAAAAAAGATCATAATATAGTGTTTTACCAGTTTTAGTGGATTAATTGATCAGGAATTCTAGAAACTTTTTTAAAGATTTAATCTCGCTAAAAACTAAATCTGCTTAAATTATGGTCAACTTATTGAAATTATATATATCTTTTTGAAAGTAATCTTATTCATTTAATATTTTATTGCTATACTATTTAAATTTTTTTTTAATCCACTGAGGCGTAAACCTTTATTTGTTTCCCTGGAATATTTTCCACAAATTTACAAGTATTTTTATTTTATTGTATAAATATATTACTCTATTATTTTATTTTACCACATAATAGTAATTTTTTTTATTTATAAATGAGTTCTCTTTTAGGAAATTTGGATCTAGTCAGTAATAAGTCCGTCTTAAAAATGGAATATAACCCTTGGGTAGCTCCAATTGCTGACCAGCTTCAAGTTGGAATTTCTCATGTTATTGATTATATTCGAAGCGATACTTATAGATTGTAAGTATATTATTAAGAGATTAAATAAATTCGTCCGCGCCAAATGGCGATGCATTGCGTGTATCGCATAGTCGCCTTCTTTTTTAGTATGAAGAAAAGGTTTATATCATTAGCTTATTATTATGAAAACCATTATATTTTAAAATTTCCGTGGCCAATTATTTTTTCACACAGGCGGCTTATAATATTGGCAAAACATCTTTCACATCTTATTAAAATATTAATCATTAATAATATAAATTTGTTTTTATATTTCCAGCCTCTATAATCGACATATAAATGCTAAAGCGCCTCCTCCTGAAAAATATTTAGATAAATCTAAAAAGTTGTCCCGAGCTGTCAGCTAAGTCATCGTTCATTAATATGGGCTATTTGCCCTTTTTAAATATGCTATAGACTAATTTGACTCTTAAGTAAATTTTATTCTCATCTAATATTACCTACTAAACTTAAATTTGAAGAATTTGGAGTATTTTTCTCTTTCATCGCATGCCATATTCCTGATAAGCATTAGAGTAAAGTGCCTTACTAGCGAAATATTTAAGTATTTATATATAATTAAATAACAATATTTTTAATATTATATTTCTTTTATTAGATAGTAATAAACCCGGTGATAAATAGGAAAATATAAAACTCAAGGAGTCTTTGATTTCTTAAGTCGGATTTAACGATTGGCAGAGTTAGCTGCTCCCAGGAGCCCAAACCCCAAGACAGCCATGTCATGGCTTACAAATTTAAAATTATTATATTATATAGGGGTTCAAACAAAATGACAGGGCTGAATTTTTATTTGTTTTATTGCACCTCCTTACTAGTAGATACTGGATGTATATGTAAAAAATTTTATAGTCTGAAAATTTTCCCGTCAGCGATCAGTTATATCCGACTCCTTAAGATGTGAATTAAATTCTCTCTAAAATAGACTCTTTTATCTTAGGCAGAACTCTCTTGAGTTTATTTATTTTTCCTTCAATTTCTTCTGTTTTGAAATATTTATTTTATTTGCATTACTCATGTTTTGGAAATTTATATATAAATTTATTTCATTAATAAATTTTAACTTAATATTATCCAATTTTAAAGAGGGACAGGAAATTATAAATAATAAAAATAGCGCCCGTACGATATAATAATCTTATGCCCTCTTTAATGGGCAAGGAGTACAGTAACAGGCGAAAACCAAAAAATTAATACCTTTTTAATAATGTATCTTATCTATTTCACTTATCTTCAATTTAGAATATTATAGTTAATATTTTTCTTGTTCATATGATAATTATTTCAGAAGAGAATATATTTTTTTAACATATATTTTTAATACATGACGAATTATTTATCTAAGAAATGTTAAATATTTAAATTGAAATTTATTAATCTCTTTTAAAGAATCTCATATATCACTGTTATTAGTTTGAATATTCTATTGTTAACGATATAAAAATAAATGCCTTAATTATGATAATGTACTGCCAGAGAAAGCTTTAAAAGTTAATAGCCCTAGTATTTATTTAATAATATATCTAATTATATTTATATTTTATGTATATTTAAAAGTATTGAGAAAGCAAGTGGAAAATGTTTATGCTTAAAACAGATTATATATTTTAAAATACTTAAAATATTAATAAAAAAAATAAAATACCAACAAATACTCCTTGAATTGATTTACCTTGTAAGGAGAATTTTTATTAAGATTTTTCAATATATATATTATAGTCTACAAATATTTTATTTCCAAATTACTTAATGAATATTTTAATATATAATCATTATAAATAAAATGTCCAACAGAATTTCAGGACAAGCCTTAAAAATTACAAAACTCATTATCCTTATAATTAACCTCGTCTTTTTTTTTTTTTTGAGCAAAATTGTATTTTTCTTTTAAATTTTATATAATGAACTAACAACCGCCTCAATCTGTGATTTTCAATCCCCAGATCGCCCACACACACCCCACCCTCCTATGACTTTTTCGAAATATTTTAGAGCTTCTTTATAACATTTTTCTCTAGAACCTTTACTTGGCCATCCATACCAAATAGACCACCTACAATTATATTCAATTTCTATTAGGTGTTTATTATCACCATTATCATAGCTTTTTTTCAAGTGGTTCTTAGTAAACATTCTATTTTTTCATTTAAGTTTTTTCTACATCTCAGGCCATTTAAACTCTCCATGGATTTTTAAATTAATTACTAGCCAATATAATTTAAATAAATTTTATCGCTCTGGAAGTGAATCACTAAACCTTAAGTTATGAAGAAATAACTTTACCTCTACTCCAAGGGACAGAATCAGAAACTACATTTAATCTTTTCATTTTATTTTTTATCTTGTGTTTTTGAAATTTCAATTTTTTTTTACTTTTCGGGGGTTTGGCCACTGCTTGCCACCAAATAGAACTTAACAACTCTAGAATTCTAGACTTCATATCATAATAAAATAAAATATTAAACGAATCATTATAATATAATAATTTTAATATCTATATTGAAAACTTTTATTAGATAATCATTAAAACATATTGGGAAATATGAAATAAATGGGGAGTGGCCTCCCCTCAATTTTCTCGTATAGATTTATATAGGTGTGTTACCACGACTTTTAGAAAGGTTTCAGGTTGCCGGAATTGGCCAAATTTTATCTGGGCTTTCTGATATTGATATAATGTATCTTGTCAATATTTTACTAGTATCAATGAAATCATATTTGTGTTAGCAAGATTTTTAGAAAAACGCGCCAGGTAAAATACCACTGCCGGACACATTGCGGGAAATAGCCCAAAAGTTGATAGAGATCTGAGATTTTGTTGTAATGCATGTATGTAAATTTTGGTTTATCTAAAGCATGTTAACGAACATACATACAGATATACGTAATTCGAAAAATGGCCAATGTTAATAGACATAATATAGAAAAAAAATTATAGTATAAATAGTATAAAAATTATAGTATAAATAGTATATAAAAAAAAATAAAAATAATACTAATTCAAAAATTCTATAGTAACATGATTTGAGTATTGAAATAATTTTAATTTTTTGAATAACAATGAGAACAATTTTGGCGCTCTCTTTGATTAGCACCCAAGGGGATCACCAGACGCCAGCTCTTGGTTGGCCATTCATAAATTGGTTCTCACACATTTCTTTTTAATGATACTTATAATAGATAGATTTCTTCGCATTTATATTGCCTTTTTCCATATTTTAAGTATTTTAATATTTTATTAGCTTTTAAGAAACTTTTAAAGTAAATATTTTCTCCACTTGCGAATTAAAACAATCTCTTTTAAAATAAATGATAATTTATTTATTCACTAACAATCAAACTAACTAATCTTTATAATTTATATTTTGTTCTATGACTTTTGAAATAAAATTCAAAAATAATAAGAAAAACTTGAAGAATTGTTGGTTACTATTGATTTGATTGGGAGCGCGCGTCACGTGACATTGCGCCGATCGATTCGACCCTCTCCTCTCCACCTGCACCCCAAAAAAAGACCGAAGGGCAGAAGGGATGAATGGCGTAGTTCTGCACTCCCTTTGCCTCCGGTCTCTCTTTTTCGTGTCAGTCTAGTGCAAAATGTGCTCTTGTTCACCATTATTTCCTTAGTATTGTTCTTGTAAGTACTGTTTTACTTATTCAACCACCTATTTCCTAATTTTAAAAACCAATATTTAATTTAAAGGACTATAAAGTAACTCATTCAACCTCAATGACATTTGTCAAATCCCAATTAAAGAAATTTACTTAATAATAAGAATCCCCAAAGAAGGGGATTTATTTTTGGACATTTCTTATAATAATTTATAAACACTCCAACGTTACTCTTATTATATTTTTATTTTTCTTAAGCTTTATAAAACCTCCATTGTTTTTATATTTAAATTTAATTTAAATTATGACTGATTTAGGCCATAAAACAATTTTTATTTATTTAAAATGGGACTTACTAGATTACTAGATTTAACTAGATCTTATTTATTAATAAATAAATTCAATTTATTGAAAAACATTTGTTATAAAATGTAATACATTTTAAGGTGAGTCTTAGTCAATCGATAGAGAACCAGTGTTGCGTGTTCGACCACTACAACACTTTGAAAAAATAATAATAATAAACTTTGCCATTTATAAATGGTTAAATATTGATGTTATATTTCATTTGGAACATAAAATCTTTATTATTTTTGTTGTTATGTTTGATAACTTAAGACATAGTTTCTTTGTTAAGGGGATAGGGGAGGGTATTTATTAGTTGAGGAGGTAAATAATTGCATGCCAACCGCCAGTGGTTGCAGGTTGATTTTAGATCAACGACGATGATGATCTTGCAGGTGCTTGGCGTGTAAAGAAATGCCGAGGTGAGTGCAGGGTACAAGGCACACGCCATTGGGGTTGTCCTGGGTGCGGCCCTCTAGGGTGCCTGGCGCCAGGCAGACTCCCAAGTCGTCTTCCTTCTTTCTCTCTTTATAAATACTTGCCTCCATTCTTCTATTATTTTTTTGATGATATATAGAGTTCTGACTTTTATTTTTACATTTAAAGGCTAAATTAAAGGTTCAGAAGGCAAAATATTATGTCAACTTTTTTTAATTTTACTTTCTAAGTAATTGATGACTGGTTAAGTTAATAATTTTTTTTTATAATTTTCTTCATAGTAGAGAAATTACATTTTATAAAATTTTATCACTAACCTTTGACTAAAATTTCTTCACCTACACAGACAGGATACAAAGATATGACAATAATTTTTATTTTTTTGAACTTAACCCATTTGCCCCCACCCCCTTTCTCCATATTCGTTCATATACACACAAGATAACTGTGACTCTGATTTCACGATCTCGCGCTCAGATTCACCTCTCATGCACGTGTTTTGTCTATAGAATGAGCCTCGGACTGAGAATACTCGACATTTTCGAAACTTGAAAAAGTTAGGCCAGACGAAAAAGAGTTATATAATATATCTGTGTTTATTGCGAAGGTTCAATAAAACGCAAATTAGCGATAAAGTGAGTGAGTATATATATATATAATTAATTGACACAAATAAGGAGTTAGATTAAAAGAGGTATTTAACTCCTGAATTTTCGGATTAATTTTTATTATTTATCGCCAGTCACTAATATTAATAAAAACAATTTTTATTGAATATTATCTTTTAATTTCAAAAATTATCCTGGCCAAAACTCTATGTTCACCACTTAAAACGCACATTATTTTGGCACTTATATAATTATTATAATTATTAGAGGTAATTATTGTTGGCTAAAAAGCTTCTCCGTATTTATTAAGGGAGCGATTGGCGACCCAAAAATTCGAAGCTAAGCAGAAATAAAAGTTTTTATTTCATCCTTAGATTATCTGCACCTTAATAATAGTTTTTCCAATTTAATTTATTATTAAATCTCAAAGTACATATAGAAAAAGTAATTATCGAATTTCAAATAATCTTTATGTTTTAAGGTTTTTTAAGCTCACTTAAATCCAAAAATTCAAATTAAAATACTGATATTAAGGTGATAAAAATAAGGGTATATATCTGTCTGTATTTCGCAATCTGCTTTGCTTATATTTGATGCTCCCACAGAAATATAGCAGAAATATTATATTTTCCTAACTGGGATAATTTTTCTATAACTTCTGTCCCACAGTAAGTAAGGCCATTCACAAGCCCGGGCATTACATTAGTGCAAAGTCATGTGGGGCATGTCGGCGCGAGTTTCCGGGGCCTAAAGACTCAAAAGTTAATAAATTAAAATAAAAAAAAAATAAAAAATTTAATTTCTGCACTTAGGACGATCACTGAATGTGGCCGAAGCGAGGTGGACAGAGAAAGCAAAAATCCTGGTTTTCTTCTTTCTAGGTACTTCCTGTTTTTTAAAAAAATGCATAAAAAAAAATTTTATACAAATATTTTGGGAGATGAGTTTGTTTGATTGAGCTCTCTTGAACCAGGATTTTCCGTTTTTATGATGGACCAGCAACCTTTACACCAGGGCCTACTGCTCAATGAAAGTAAAAGTGTAAAGGCAGTAAGTTCCCCTTAAAAAAAAAAAAGAAAATCTTGGTTCGAATCACGGGGACGCCCAATTAAACACAATCTCGTAAAATATTTTTATCTTAAACGATATATTGTCTAGTGTTTTAAAGGGCCTTGATTGAAACCAACTATTTCAAAAAAACTCTCATTTGGCGTTATATTCTCATTATATAAATATAATGGTTTTTTTAGTTAGACTATTATAATTTAATTATTTATTAATTTTCTTTTCAGATTTAATATTTATAAACAATGCGGCGACGAAAAAATCATCCTCTCAATTGAACACCATACTACGCCAATTGTAAGTAACTTGATCCATTTTTTTTTCTAATAAAAATAGCGTTTCTAGTATTTGGGTCGTCCAAGGTGGCCTTGTCCTTCAACAACATTATAGTATTAGTTTCATAAAAAGAGAAAATTACAACACTCCACAATGTTATTTTTATTTCTTTTCTTTTCGCATAAATTACCAGTTTCAAAAAGCGGTTCCCTTTAGCTATGCTACCAATACAAACAGCTGTTAAGGAATCAGGTCAGTGGTTCAAGGGACCCAGAATTCATATTGGATTGTTAGTCTTTAAAATGTAGAAATGAGTTCGAAATCGGTTTTCTAAGTTTTGTTATTATTATAAACCATTTTTATTTTATAACCAAATTTAAAAAAAATACTGATCTAAGAGAAGAAGAAATAAAGAAAAAAGGAAGATCATTAAAAATTGAGCTGGACTCTAGGGCGTTCTCCTCCCTCGGACTTTTTTTGTTCTTTATTTCATATTCAAACCAAATAATAAATCAATAAGGAGGGGGTATATTTTCTCTATATTATATTTACTCTTCTAACATTATTTATATTCAGTGATTATTAGGGGCGTATTAAAACAAAAAGATAAATTTTTTATTCTTTTATTAAGAGTGGGGTAAATGTAATCTCAAATATTTTAGAAAAATCTATAAAAATATGCTGGCTTAAAATAAAATAATTAAACTGATAATTATAATTATAGTGTTTTTGATAATTCAATAATATGAATATGTTATCTGGTGTGAAAACGCACATCACACACACAACTTTCTCTTATCTAAGATATGGAAAGGTACCTAATATGCTGTGAAACCATATTTTTGCGTCGGGTCCCTAGATAGCCGTTTAATGTCAATTAAATACCAATTTAATCGATTTCATTAGAGTAGTTTAAGAAACAGAGCGGTTTCTCCCGCCGTTTACCCGAACAGCGGCAAAAGATTACCTCAATAAAGTGAGCTCCAAACAATTTTGGCGGGGATAAGAGTTAATACATTTCAAAGATCATTAAATAAATAATTGATACATGAATTTGAAGAAATCTTTAGACCGAATTTTGAGAAAATCGAAAAAAACTAAAAAAGTACATCAGTAAAGTATTGATACCTCTTGGCCGATTTTATTCAAAAGCTTCAAAATGCATGCGATCTTGGATGGAACCTAGCTTAAATATAAAGTTTTAGTCACATGTTTTTTCGAGAAATCTTGTTCACGCACACATAGACAGACCATTTTGCATTTAAACTCAGGGGATCTCAAAACGTGTATTTCTATTGAAATCTTGATATCCCTCTTTTTGGTGATCGCAATACTTTATATTTCATAGGAAAGAGAAAGTAAAAATAAGTACAATACTTTACACCCTTATACTTTCTTATAACTCTATTCCGGCGATTTAAAAAAAAATATATATCATCCGTTTAAATAAGCGGATATGTAAATTATTATAATTTGATATTAAATTTGCCTTTTGCCAGCAGAGTGACCCCAATTCTCCGTGTTTCACACTTCCTTTCCTCTAAGTGGACTTGAAAAATTTTGATTTCTTTGATTATTATTAAGTTTAATAATTTTAAAGTTTTCTTTTTCATTGTAAATACCTTCTTTTTTTTAAAGGGAGGAGGGGGGATTCTTCTTTTTATACCGTCCGTGGTGACTTGGTTTTTAGTTATCTCACTTATTATGTTATATTATTTAAAAAATTCTAAAAATAATTCGCCATTTAGGAACATTTTTTTATTATATTACATTTCTAAAATTAGTAATATCATTAATAACGAAGACATATTTTTTGCCTCTTCTCTAACTCCTATCCTCAAGTCAATTGACTCTAATGACTCAGAGGACAGTAGTTGCTCTTGTAAAGAGGAGGATGCATTTTGTGCCAAGTTTCATTAAAGTGACTTCTTATTTGTTTTTTGTCATTTTCTTCGAAAGAGACCTTGATTTGGACTCAATGAAGACCTGAGGGTCTGAGTCTCTCCTTTAATGTTTGTTAGCGATCAATACGCGCTAAAGAGCATCCAGGTTCATTCACCATCTGGATCCAGATTGGCTCTGCTCCAGAGCCCTCGCCCATTTATTTACAGACCCACCAGAAACAATCGCTAGATGTCTATTTTATTGCTCTTTCATTTCTCACTCTTTCTCATTAATTTACATATAAATTTCTTCTAGAATAATTTATGTATATAAGGCAATAATTTGTGTTCGCCCTTGGCTGTTGTGTTTGTTTGTCAATTTCACTTTTGCAAGTCTCCCTTTTTATTTGTTTGTAATTTAACAAATGCTAGGACAAGGAAAAGATCATCTTAATAAAATCATGGCTTGTCTTTGAATAAAACCCACACTTAGGGAGGCCCACGGAATCTAGAGATTTTTATTATTTAATATGTATATGAATTGTTTTTCAAACATTTTCCATTACGACCCACTATAGAAAATTTGAATTTTTCAAATTAGGACATATTTATGGATTTTTTATTCTATTTCATTCAGTCTTCAATTTAACTCTACTAAGTTAAAGTTTATTTTTTCAATGAAAAAAAAGCTGGATTGTTGTGCTGAAGGAGAATGAAACCAACAGAATTCAGTCCACTTTCACATCTTTTTATTTGTAAAAATCTCATCCGTCATCATGAGTGCATTTGTAGGTTTTTTTTAAAGTGGTCTATGTCCACTCATAAAAATTATCAAACTCATAGAGTGTTAGAAACAATGCTTGGGGGCGCGCACAGGCGGTGGAGTGTTCACCCACCTGCTTCTTTCTTTCTGTTTGTAAAAAAACCCTCCAAATGCACTGATGATAACGGGTATCATACTCGTCAAAATTTTGCAAGTAAAGCGTGTGAAAGTGGACTGAATTCTGCTGGTTTCATTCTCCTTCATCTTCAACACAACAATCCAGCTTTTTTTCATTGAAAAAATAAGCTTTAACTTAGTATAGCTAAATAAAGACTGATTTTAAAAATGCCAAAGATGCAACAAAATTTTTTTAAAAGAAACACATTTTTGCTGCTGATCAGAACTTGTCTGTCTTAGTTCATTTGCATTAATTTACCTCGGACAGAGGAAGCTCCTCTTCCAGTATATTCTAATTATAGATAATTTTAGAACGGAAAGCATGTAAAGAATGTTTTATATTTTATTTTCTTAGTTTAAATATAAATAATCTTATATGACTGACCATGAAATTTTACACTAAAACCCTACGCAATTAGCTTAATATTTTCGAACCTCAAAATTGTTCTGATTTTCTCCAAACAATTCTTAACAACATTTCGAGATGTGGTCCTTGAACAAATATATTTTTTATGCTACTCTCGACCTTTTTAAAGTTGCAGAGCCCTGGTTGGTTTAAAAAAAAA
The DNA here is from genome assembly GCA_010014785.2 of Anisolabis maritima. NCBI lineage: Eukaryota > Metazoa > Arthropoda > Insecta > Dermaptera > Anisolabididae > Anisolabis > Anisolabis maritima. The sequence goes on along the minus strand of JAAAKE020092687.1, from coordinate 2,815 downwards.
TTCATTTATTTATTTATATTAATTTATTAATATTAATATAAATTAGTGACACTACCTCTATAGCCTACTACTTAAAGACAAAAATTATAACAACAATTTCCAAATAGGCTAAATAAAAAATTACTACTTTCTGAAAAATTTTATTTTTATAATCTTTATTTTGAAATTTTTTCTTTTACTTATTTTTGTTGCACCCCATTATATTTGTTTTATGACCCATTAAAGGATTTAGTCGTACACTTTGAAAAACTCTTTTCTACAAATTCTCACAAATTTTATGTTGACATTTATATACTTTTTCTCTCAAACAACACTAACCACAAACTAATCAACTTCGAATTCCAAAGAGATTAAAATTAATATAATGTAGAATTTTTTATTTAACAATTCGAAATATAAGTAAATTCATATTTGTGGAATGCATTGAATTTTAGTCAGTGTGGAAGGAAAGAAAATCAATTCACATAGAGAGGTAATTGATTATCTCATCCCCGGGTTTTTATAAATTTATGAATCCAGAGTCATAGGAACAATCTATTTAGAGTGCAATGATTCAGATACTATTATTATACTTAAATTTTAACAAGTGAATGGTTTGATATATGGCAATATAAAGTAAATAGGGATTGTCCAACCCCATATGCCACCCTCAAAGTCTGTCATTGTTGTCTCATCACTCAAACGTAAATAAATCAACCCATCAATAAATAAATGTGTCGCCCTTCGCACATTTTTTGGTGGGATGCAGCCCAAAAGGTTTAACAAGTTTTTCCCCATCTAGGTACACCATAAATTTATTTTATATATTTATTTTTTATATATGTTTATACACGTTTAATTTATTTTATTAATGTTACTTTAAATTTCGTCTGAATTTCGTTTGAATTTTATAGTTCATTTTTGAGAATTTAATTATTTATTGTGATGTTTGGATTTTCGCCTACAGACTTTATGATTAAAATCACTTCATATATAATTTCTTTTAGCTATAGTAAATTAATGTAATCAAACATCAAATCATGAGGAAATTTATTCTATATGTAATTATAAACAACTTTTCCTTTGGATTTTTTTTAATTTTAACGGTATTATTAAACAAAAAAAAAAATAACTAACAAGATGAGTTATTTAAACTCACAGCCAACTTGATTACTAAATACAGAATAATTTGAGCCTTTTAAAAAAATGTTAATAAATTTTTTGCATGTTCTTCCTGGAAGAGAAATTTATATGAACACAATAATAACAGATTAATAATAGAGTCTTAGCGGTCTGTGTGTATAGGCTCACCTAAAACGAAGTAAATAGAAAAATCAGAAAGCTAACCAGAAGCCAAGAAGAGTGACAGAGTTTTGTTATTTTGGGCCTGAAGTCTCCTGCTGAGAAATTCCTCCCCTCCACGCCAAAGATAGATGACTAAAACAAAACAAACCACAAAAATAACCAGCGCTGGGAGGGAAGTTTCAAAATTCACTCCAGTTTTTTTAAAAACAAATATTCTATCAATAAATAAATAAAAAATATACATTAATAATTAAAATAGAAACCTCTAAAAACAACTCAATTAAATATAAAAGGTAACATTGCCATGTTTATTTGTAATTAAAATAAAATAATATAAAAAACAGGTTTTTTTGGAATTTAAATTGATTTGGTGTATTTTACTTTTCTTATATATGCGAAGTTGATTGTTGTCCTAGGTCTTTGTTTTACTAATAAACAACAAACGCATAAAAAATTATTTTTTAAACTTGGTAAATTCAGCGGCTCACATTTAGCGAGTACGTAACTTACCAAAGCAATATTGGCCGTCTTTAATTTCCTATATTCTCTTTCCCCATCCATCTTACTCTGGATGCCCTTTGTTTTTTAAAAACCAACCAATCCAGAAACTATAGAAGTTCCGTATTATTTAACCTGCAATTATTCGCATATGTTTTTTGTTCAAATTTTCATGGTTAAAATCTATTTTATTTTTATTTATTTATTTATTCTTTAATTGGGGAAAAGGTCGGGTAATTGGACCCCATCGAATGGAATAGGATATGTTTTAAAAAATATTCATTCGTTAAAAATCTGAATTAAAATTTTTTATTAAAATCAAATTCCATGTAATCAAATGAATACCAACGTAAACTTACGGGCGCTTTAAATTGTTTCTATTAAATTTCTTCTTAATTCAAACTTCTTCAGTGATATAAAAAATTTCAGAATAAAAGAAAAAAATTATGTCCTAAGAACTGATCAATTTTTTTTGTGAGAAAAGCCCCCTCTAATTAAAGACATAAAAACCCTCAAATCCTACTAAAAAAAAACATTTCCCGTTGGTTGTATGCACTGTTGGCACACATAAATCCCATTCTCAAGTTGCTCTTTGACCAATTCGGGTGTTTCTTTTTGGGAGTGAGAAAACTTTTATCTTCCACCTTGATCTCTCTAACATCAAGAAAATTAATTGCGGAATCTATCTCGAGAATATTTTAATACTGATAATAAATATTTTTATCATTACATTGTTGATTCTCAAAATCAAATTAGTATTAATTAAGATCTACTAACTAATTTTACAAACTTTTTATATAAACTTAAATTTATAGATATTAATAATTCTCCAATTAAAAGAGAATTTCTCAAATGGTTATATTGATCAATATATAGATTTAGATATATTTTCTCTCACAATTGAACGTGTATCTATGGTTTCGACTTAATGGATAATTAGGAGAGCTACATGAAATTCAAAAATGATAATAAATTAAAGGTAAAACACTGAAATTTTTGTATTTCATGAAGCTCTCCTAATTATCCATTAAGT
>JAAAKE020092676.1:7123-17694 GCA_010014785.2 Anisolabis maritima | reverse complement strand
ACTGAAGATGAGATAATAAATTTGTCTGGAAACGTCTTCGAGATCAACAAGCATATTAAGACTTCTTATTTTTGGTTGATCCTGCCCTTTTATCTGAGAGATTATTCTTCACAGCCACCATTGAAGCAAATTAATTAAATGACTACATAAGAGATATGGGCAAATTTATTTAAAACTATTTTAATAGAGACAAAATGCCTTGAGAATATTGTATCGGAAAATAATATATAATTGAATTGTTTAAAGTTTCTATGGCCTCTGATGCCAAAAGACAAAAAGTAGAATTTTTATTTACATTTACGATATTTTTGTCTTTCTGCTTTGAAGGTTGTATAAACATTAACAATAAATTTTATTTAATCATACGATTTATTCTTCCATATTTTTCAAATTAATTGATAGACAAATATTTTAAATAAATTTTTGGGTGAGAATGGGAAGCAAATCAGTGACCAGTGGAACATCAAACATATAATTATTTTTACTTTTTTATTTATTCTCCTTCATAATAAAACCACAGATTCCTCTTTAGGACTTAATCACTTTGTCCTCCGAGTGTATCTCTCATTTTTCAAAAAAATTATACTGGCGTGATTAAAAATATTAAGATGAATTCAAATCACTGAAGAAATATTTCTTCTAAATTTTATATTGACTCGAGTAACTAATAAATATAAAGTAAAATTGTTTATTTTTCTTTGTCTCTTCTAAATGAATAATGGATTTAATCTTTTAGAATATTTTTAAGTTGACTTTTATGAATTTTGGTCGTTGAAACGACATTAACTTATTTTTTGTTCCCTTGTCTTCTCAGGTAAGGAGACTTTAACGCACGCTCAGAAAAAATTACAGCCTCCTCTGTTTAGTGGATCATCATCATCATCATCATTATGATTGTAAGTTAATATAATCACTTACTTCCTTTGTTTTCGACTTTTATTTGATTTCCAAATTAACAATAAACAATTAAAAAATTTAAATAATTTTTTTTTTTTGGGAATTTCTTAATTTAGTTCAAAAAGCTCGTTAAATTTTTTTTTTTATTTAAAATTAAATTTCCTATCACATGCAAGGCATAATGGCGGAGGCATGAATGTTTTCTTCTGACAGACGCATAAATATAAGAGCCATTCATATACATCAAACGTATTCACCATTAATTTAACTGGCCACGTTATTTCGAATATAATATAAACGTACTCGCATGAATATTATACGCATAAATTAACATAGTTTTTCTCTTTGGCGCTTTTCGCTTTGATATTTGACATGATCAGTTTTTTTCTTTTTAAACCATTATGGCCTTGAATGTTACAAGGTATGTTTAATGACGGAATAAATAGGGGGGCGGTGGAAAGGGGAGGGCGTAACTAATAAGAACATGCAAAATAGTAACAAATAAAAAATTTTTTAATCTTCTTATGATTCCTATCCTATCAAAATAATTTTTTCTATCTCTTTCACTCTCTCCTACCATTGGCGGATTTATCGCTTCTAATAATATAGTAAAAAAAAATCCAATTTCGATTTTATAAAAAATAAATAAATAAATAAGGAGAATTTTTTAAGGAATCAAAATTTATGGTTTTTTGTTTGTGTTTATAAAATAAAATAAATACAAAGTTAATTAGGTTAAATAAATTTATTATATATTTAAATTTACATATTACAATGGCGGATTCAGATAGGGGTGAAATAGATTAGAATTTTTACAAATTATTTTATGAAGAATTTACATTTAATTATTTAAAATTTTTCATTTATTGTCGTATTTAATTTCATTTGGAATTTTTTATCTAACTAAATGGCTTTTAACTATCCAAATCTAAACAGGGGGCCTTCAATGCCCTGAAATTCCTAGAGCAACTATTTATTTATTTATTTAACTTTTTTGTTTATGGAAATTAATTTCAGACAGACTGACAATCATGCCTTTTATATAATAGCATTTATTTTGTTTTTATTTGTTTTTTAAGAATTTAAAATATATAAGGTTTATAAGTAAAAAAAAAATTAGTATAAGGTACACGTCAAATTTCAATTTTAATTTAATTTACATATTTACAGTATTTTAATTTACTACAATTTTTTTAACATAAATAAATTTTTCATTCAACAATTAAAAATTTACAAGGGCAACATTTGTCCCCTCCTGGATCCGCACATTAATAATAATATAAAAATACAAAATTTACATAAAGCGTAAATCCGCCTTAATATTATAATAGGAAAATAATAAATATTATTTTATTTAATAATAAAATATCACATTGTTATAATAATAATCTTCCGTCATTTTAAACATACTCTTTGGCACATTTGAATCGAATCAAGTATCAATTTAAACATTAGACTTTAAGTTCTAATGCATTTGTAATAGCAAGAAGAAAGTACAGACGCGCCTTTGCGTGGGAGTCGACAGCCGGTAACAAGGCCCAAACTTATAATAAGAAAATTAAATGCACGAAACGCTCATTAATTATAGACTCCATTTTATTTTTCATAATTTCTGCCTAGTTAAGTTGATTTTTTGAGAAGTAGGGGTGACCTTGATTGGAATAATGGGAAAAGGGGAGAGAAACACTTTTTTCTTTAATAGTATTGGTCATTATCACGGGTTTTATTTGACGCTCTATACACACACTCTTCTTATTTACAACAAATACACAAGTGACTATATAAAAACCATATACAAAAATAGATTATTTAAACAAAAAGCCGAAATGTTTTGTTTGTTTTGTTTTTTTTTTTATGCAACAAGTCGTCCGATGACGGCGACTTTTAGCACCAATATCACAAAAAGCGAATGAACAAGCACTCGTACCAATAACAAATCTCATAACAAATAAATTATTGCAAATTTGCAATACATAGCATTGCGAAGAGTTATTTTTTTTTATTACAATATATACAGTCTTTTTATTTTTAGACTCGTTTTTCTCGAGTTCTTATATAAATTTTTTTATTTACAATAGAGAATAATAATAATATACACACATACACATTCACACACACGCAAATTTACTCACTCACTGGGACACTAGATATGTATAGCCACGGACCTTCGTTCGCTCGGTGTGGGGGTGGTGTGGTTGTTATGCCGATGCACATGATGATGGACCACATGATGATGGCTGCCACGTTGATTGTTGGGCACATCAGGCAAGGCAAACCGGAGTTTCTCCCAGAATAGTTTATCTCCCCATTGAAGATAGGTGTTCGTTTTCAGATAGAGCCGTATATCCGGATCTAAATCTTTTTGCGGCACCTCGCCTAATAGAACAACGATCAAACGCCGCCGGCGGTCACGTAGCACTTGATGGTGTGCCGATTTGAATTCAAAACGACACCATTCGGATTTAATAAAATTCTCTGATAGTACCATAATTGTCCGCCGGGAGGATTCGACAGCTTGCACTATTGTATCCGCGATAAACGCACCGACCGGAAAGTCCCGATAATGGAGACACAATTTATAAGGGGGGTCACCGTGTTCAAGTATCGGCGCTAATTCCTCGGCCACGAATGCTTCGTCTTTACTACTGTAACTTACAAAGGCGTCAAATAACTTATCACGGTCATCGCGGTCGACATCCGCGCCGCGGTAGAATAACCGGATTCCGAAATGCGAATGGAACCAGACGCGCATCTCTTGACGGAAGATGAACACGAGAAAAGTGAGAACGATGATGACAAGGAATGCAGATAGGGTGGTTATCAAAAGCGGCAGATAATCTTGTATATCTTGAGTTGGAATGATTGTTTTTGTCGCTGTATAGTTGCCGTTGATAATATTTTCCGTTTCGTCCCCGGGGGTGACACATCGAGTCTCGTTGTCTTGTCCAAGTAAAAAAGATTCGTCGATTTCGACGATATCTTCCGAGAGGTCGGTTGTGTTAGAGGCGCAACGTACAGTAGCTAGATCGCTCACGATTTCACCTGCACGCTGCGCCCATTCGCGGAATCGATCGACGAATTCACATTCGCAGGTCCACGGGTTGCTTGAAAGAGTCATTTTGTTCAAATTTGATGAAAGTTGCCAGACCGGGAATTGAACGAGACGATTATTATTCAAAGTTAAAATGCTAAGCTTAGGCATTGAAAGAAAGGTCCCGTTGTGAATAGATGTAATGCGATTTCCGTGTAGGTAAAGCTCTCGCAATCCATCTAAGCCTTCGAACTCGTAGCCTCTCAATTCGCGGATGACATTATCTTCCAAATGGAGCAATTCAAGTTCCCGTAATCCATTAAATGTTCGATTATGAATTGTATCAATGTTGCTGGCATTTAAAAAGAGGATTTTTAACCTCTTCCGTCCGATGAAAGCGTGACTTCCAACTGCGCGGATGTCGTTGCCGTCGAGATATAGTTGGGTTGCATCCATTGGAATTTGATCAGGCAGTCTTTCAATATATCCAGCCTTGGCACAATCCACTACATTTGCTGACCATGATTGATCATGATAACAAGTGCAATTAGTAGGACATGTCATTTCACAATCACATGCGTCAAAGTCGCAGCAATGACAAAGAGCAAAACAATGTACGTCATAGCGGCACAAAAATTGATGCGGCGCCGCCTCCACCAAGGGAACATATGTTCGTCCTCGATTGTACAAAAGTTGACAATAAATACTATCCAAATCCATTAGTTTAGGTTGATTTCGGGCTCGATTTTCAATATTTACTCTTTGCAACCAGTCCATTGTACAATCACATTGTAATGGATTTCCTCCGATATAAAATTCAGGTAATTTTTTTAATGGTGGCACTGTAGATATTCTTAATGAATTTTGATTTAAACTTGTTATTTTATTTCCAAATAAATCCACTCTTGTTAAATTTGGTTTCTTGAAAAATGTATATGATTGTACTTTTGAGATGAGATTGTCATTTAAAAATAGATGCTCCACACTATCAGGGATGGCGCTTCCAGTTATTTCTGTCAATCGATTGGCACTTGCGTCAAAACTACTTAAATGAAGTTGACTTTCAATTTCAAAATAATTGCCGAGCTCGCGAATTTTATTTGCATGGATGTCAAGCCATTGGAGTCCAGTAGGAATGAGAGCATAATCGAACCATTCTAATTGATTATCACTTATATTAAGCCAGATTAAATTAGGAAGCTTAGTAAAAAGACCATTTATATCTGTCAAATAATTACCATCCAATCGAATTGCTTGCAGATTTAGATTAGCGTCAAATGCGCCCGGCTCGACTTTCGCTATTTTATTTCTTGATAAATTTAAAATTTTCAATGATTTCATTTTATCAAAAATTCCTTTTGTTATATTACCAATATTATTTTCGGTCAAACGGAGGCCATAAATATGTTGCATTTGTCCGAAAGATGAGTTAGCAATATTTGAAATATGATTTTCACCCAAATCAAGAGTCTTTAGCATTGGCACTTCGGCAAGAACCGCAGGCACCTCGAATAATTTATTTCCATTCAAATGTAAATCTTGTAAGCTTGAAGAATTTTTTAGAGCTTGCGGATGAATTGATTCTATTAAATTATTATCAAGAGAAAGAAGACTTAAAACGTAGAGGCCGTTGAAGGTAGAACTTTCAATAGTGGCTATTTTATTGTCAGATAAAATTAATGTATGCAGATTATAAAGCGAAGAAAATGTATTTTCAGGAATTGTTTCGATAACGTTATTTTCCAGTCGTAATATTTGCATTGAATATAAATCTCTAAAGACAGCTTGCTCTAGTTTAGAAATGCGATTATGCGATAAATCGAGCACGACGAGACGAACCAAGCCAGTAAATGTCGCCGTGTTTACCCATTCCGAGGTTAGTTCATTTCGAGATAGATCGAGAACGAGTAATTGTTTCAATTCATTAAATAAACCGGGCGCTAGGACGTTAATTGAATTATTTCCCAAATAAACTTCATTTAAGTCTCGGGTGTCAACAAACAGCTCAGGTGGCAAGCTAGTTAATTTATTATCGGCTAATTTTAATATCATAAGCGAGGCAAGGCCTTCCAGGGCGCGGTCTGCTAGAAAAGAAATTCCATTTCCTTGTAGATATAATTGTTGCAAACGAGTGAGACCGGATAAAATTGCAGGACCTATTGTGTCTATTGAATTGTTTGATAAGTCTAAAATTTTTAAATTTGCTCCGCATCGTTGTCCATTTGATGAAAATCGTAAATTTACAATTTCGCGAATTCGATTCCGGGTAAGATTAAGTACTTCGAGACTGTGTAATGGACAAAAAACGCCTTCAGGTAAACTCCAAATATTATTTTCACCCAAATCAAGTCGTTCTAAAAGACCGAGTTCTTCGGTGAACGCGTCCGGGTCCACCTCAAGTGTCATCGCCGACCAGTCCGTGTTATGCGTGCGTACCGTGAGATTCCGTAACTCACGGAGGCCGCGAAATGCGCCCGCGGATAAATTTCCAATTTTACAATACTCGATTGAGAGTTCCCGTAATTCAACTAATGGTCGGAAACTCCCTGCAGTTAGGGAACTTTGAAAAAATAATACATCGGAGCATTCAAGTCTTAAACGGACTGTGTGTTGCGGTTGGATCACACTAAAATTTGTATTTTCAAGTTCGCTATTGATTGTTCGTAAACGACACACAAGCGCGACATCTTCATCATCCCCTGATGACGAGTACATGTCATCGGATTCGCTTTCGACGTTTCCGCCGCCGTTTCCGACCACCACCCATTTGCATTCGTCAGGCGCCTGATATCGGAGCGCCTTACTAAGGGATGCCGAAAGTACGCCGAAGGTGGCGCCGAGTAATAACGTAAACACCACGGGGCTTAGCTGCATCGTGGGGGCCATTCACGTCACACACTCCTCCATGACAACACTAAAACACACACACTTGCTCACTACCGACACGCACTTGGGTTCATAATGAGAGAAATGAGACGCGGTGACGGTGACGATGTGGCCTCCTCGGTTGGAGCTAAGAGACTGACTGACCTGCGGCCTGTAGCCAACCAACCAGAGTTGCAACCCCCCTCCATACCTGAGAACGAGTCCCGAGGTGGAGAGGTCCGCCACCAGGAGGCGTTGCAAGCGCCGCAAACGAAGGTCACGCCGCCTCCGCGGGGGTCAACACCTCGGAGACTTGAACGCACGCACCTCCCACTTTTTCCCCTAAATTCAATTTTTTTATTAAAATTTAAATGAGTCCCTTCCTTGAGAGCCATTAGTGTCAAATGTATTAACATTTTTCAAATGCACCTCGGAGATCCGTTGCAGGGATAATGCATAGCGACTTGGGTCCAAAATAAAAAAGGAACTAAAGAACCAGGGGGGAGCCAATTTCAGATCTTTTGTTGTTCAAAACGAATGAAGAACAGTCGATTAATCTTTCAATTTCATTAAAAAAAACTCCATTATTAGACATTTGGGAAAAAAATTTATTGTTGTTTATTCATAATAATATTCATCAATTTCACAACATTTAAATAAATAATTTTTAAAAATCAGGCCTATATTTTTGTATTTAAGAAAAAGGGAATAAGGGGGAGGGGAGGGGAAACTCTCATAAAGGGTCTTAAAATTCTTCAATTTGTTTTAGAAGTATTTTTTTTTACTCATTGTTTCTTCCATTCGGAGAGCTTAAAAAATTATTTCTTTTTTAACACCTCAAACTCCTCATCAAATGAGTATTTGAATATCATTTCACGATTTTTTTTTATTTATTTTGAAATAAATATAGACTTGATTTATTTATTAATTAATTCACTTATTAATTAATAAAAAAAAGGATAACTTCCTTGTTAAAATATGCAAAATATTTTAGAAAACAAATCTCTAACTCAAATCCTTTTTTGGTAATTTTTAAAGAAAAGAAGGATTAAGAAGAAAAAAAAAAGAGTTGGAAATTAAAGCCGAGAGATGGCATCACTCAACCAGAGAGGTGTATGTGGCCCTCTCCTTTCAAGAACAGACCTCAAACTCGGTGTATTATAAAAAATAATAATCCCACCATCCTTTTTTTTTTATTTTTTTGAGAAAAATATTTATATTAATAAAACATTTGTATTCTTCAATAGATATATATACAAAATCTCGACATAGATTTCTTTTGCCATCGCAATACTTTTTCACTATATATTTCATATATAGATAAGAGAAAATATCAATGAGGAAATTGAATCCATTCCTTTTCTATATGTGATTATTCTATAATTAAAAATTAATGTTGGAATTTTTACTGGCATTTTTCTAACTAAAAAAATCTTAAAAAAATAAAAATAAATAAATATACTATAACACTCAAAAATAATTTGACAATCTGTATTTTTTGTAGGCTTAAATGAAATTCAAAATCATCAAATTTCATAATCTTTTACCTATTATTAAATTTATTATTTTCCGATTTCATTTATTATCCATTAAGATGAAATAATAGATACAGAAGACTTACTTTAAGACTTTCATGGAGCTAGCGCCCTTGCAGCTTATTTTATCAACAACGACTAGGCCAAATGACACATGTATATTTATATATTTAGTCATGTTAATAATTCCTTTATCGACTGAAGAAGGCTGAATAAAATTTGGCGGGAATTGGAAATTTTTTCGTTTAAAAAACCTCCTTGGTTCACAATCCAATAAAGATACAGTTTATCCATTTACTTTTGAAGTAGCCATTAGAAAACGCATGGGTGACGTTTCTTTTGAAACACAGTGTAGTTTTTATAAATATGGAAAGTTAGTGCCAAAAATTTCAAGATTATTTTTAGATACAATCAGGAAGAATAAAGGAATTTTCTTCGATGTTATTTGAAAAGAGCCTATCGTAGTTACTAGGTTCAAAGTGGTATTTATTTCTATCTTTTTCTAATATGAGAAATTTAATTTTAATTTTTTTGTTTTGTTCACCCACTCCTGAACTGCCTTAATTGATAATTATTAGTATCATTCAAAAAACATTCATTCATCAATTCCCTTGCATAAAGAGGCCCGGGGATTTTCGTTAAATGGTCTTCAGCTGAGAGTAAGAAAATTTTTTTCCAAGAGCATCTTCTTTAACTTATATATCTTTTTTTTTTTTATTCTCAAACGGCTAATTGACCGTCTATTATCTAATAAGATGGTAATAATAATTGATAACAATAATAATTCGTTGAATCTTTTCTAAGAATAATATATAAATAAATTAGAATCTAAATCACTTCTCATGTTCTTTTAGGAAGATAGTATATAAATTGAAGTAAAAATGTGATTCGTTTTATCAGGCATAGGTTCATGTACAAATCTAATAAATATTTTTTGGACTTGTTTAAATGGAATCCAAAACAATAGAACTATATATTTCTCATTTGGATTCTCACAAATAATTTTTAATTAAATTCTGAAAGTCTATTAAGCGAGGAATTATTATTCTCTCTCCTCCTTTTCTTTTTCTAACTTTGGAAATCTCAAAATCATTTCGTTAGATTGAAATCTATATCTCTTTCCGGTAAAAAAAAAAAAAAATGGTTAACTTTACAAATAACTATTTTTATTAGAATACTGATTTTCACCTAATATTTATTTTTTTACTTAATTATTCATTAACGTTAGAAAAAATTTCATCCTTAAAAAAAAAAAAGATTTTATCATTTTTTTAGGGCTCTTTTTTGGCCGGTGTGGGGGTGTGTTCTCTCCACCCACTTGAGAGAGAGTTAATCATAGGATTCTCTCTTTTTTTAGGTCATCCCACTTATTTTAACCAGAGAGAATGAAAAATATAAATCTTATCTTTACAGTTATAATTATAATTCTTTTAGAAATTAAAAAAAAATAATTTTATTAATTTTCTCTTTTACAATCTCAAATTCACTATTCTTTTTTTTTTTAGTATTTTATCTAAGACTTTAGATTTTAAACATTTGCCTAAATATGTTAACGGTCCTATGAACAAATTTATTTCTGGCAAGATCTCCTCATGCAGGCAGAGGCCACATTACACTCAACTCATCCAACATCCTCAATATTATAGATCAAAAAAAAAAAAACAGAGAGAGTGGAAATAGAAATTACTTAACTAATAGAGAATAGAAAAATTTTGAAAAGATAAAAAATGTATCGTCAATATCGTCTGTGGAATACCGAATACCGAATCGCAAATTTAATTATCTCTTTTGTTAAGAAGATATTTAATGAAAGAGGAGAAATTATTTCTAAGTTTTAAGCAGGGCGCGTATTGAGACACGATACGCTCTTTTGTAACTAGTAACCCGATGCTACAACTCAAAGAGCGTGTCACATACTTTTCAATATATTTCCACTCTTGACCTAACGTTGTATTTAAACAAGACCCCATCATTCTTTCCTAACTTTATTCTATATAATAAGTAAATAAGTAAATCACATATCTTCTTGTCTAGGATCTATAATAGGACAAATATAGCAACGCCTTAAGCGAACAACTATGTAATCTCTTAGTAAACTTGAAAACTTTCTCTTTAGGAAATACCGCGCCGATACAGGTAGTGGAGGATTTTTGTATGAAAGATGATATTGGCTTTATAATTTTAATCTGATTAACAATGTCAATTAAACTTTTAAACTCTCTGTCACAGGGGGGAGATAATCC
>JAAAKE020092665.1:0-20324 GCA_010014785.2 Anisolabis maritima | reverse complement strand
AATTGATAAAAACGAAATATTAACCTTTTAATGTAATAAATTAGCCCATGAGGTTAGTCTGATTCAATCTGTCACTTTTTTATTTACTAATCTGATCAAAGAGATGAACTCAACAAGATGGCAAGATGGCGATGCAATTTTTTAAAATCAACTCAATTGCGTTTTAGAATTGAAAAAAAAATTTTATTTTTATTAAAAAAAAATTATTTTACTCTCTGTTAATATTTTTAATTATATTAATAGTAATAATAAATACCATTTTTGGTTATGGCGCGTGAAAAAAATTATATTGAAAATTTGAATTCATGATAGAAATTCATTATATATTTTTTTTAGCAAATTTAATCCTAATAATTTTGGACCTGGTTATATTTTTCTAGAAAAAATCCCTTTAAGAGTTATGACAGAAAAATAAGGTGCCTCAGTTTACAGACTGTGATTGCCGACAAACTTTAACTTCCCTTTTGTGAAACTTGCATCTTGTTTTTTATTATAAGAAATATCATAATAAATAATTTTAGTTTTTAAAAATTTAGTTGACCTGGACCATTAAATCGGCCTCGATATGCAGTCTAACTTTATGTATATATATATATATATATATAATTTTTCGAAAATATAAAGATTTTCAAAGATTTGAATTGATTTTTAAATCAATTTGTAAAAATACAATATAAAAATTAATTGCTAAGACTTGCCCCTTTAAAAAAAAATTATATCATTTATAAAATATGTAATTAAACTTTAAGTAAAAAGTATTTATTAGTAGTCATTAATTTTATAAGTTACTTCTAACAAAACTGCTTCTTCTCTACATTCTTTGTACTTATTATTGAAATAATTTATTAATTTAATGCCCCTCTCTTAGTGTTATTAATGACTTTTACTGATCTAATTGTTCCTCTGATATTTTGATAGTCTTCTTGTTCATCGTTTGAATCTACTTCTAAAAATTCCAAACTAATAATAAAGAGTTAAGAGTTTTAATGGATCTAGAAGTCAATATCTTCTTCCCTGGAAGACCTTGTTTTAAGAAATCTTTTAGGCCTTTTAGTTTTTTCTGCAATCTCTTTACATCCATCACAGCCATCAATTTCAACTTTACAAGTGAAAATTTTGTGGGGATGGAAAAAGAGATTTAGTTGCAAATATACGAAAGAAATTCTTCATCGATACTTAGAACTCAAACAGAAGGAATTTGTGTATTTGAATGTTTTAAAAAGTGCTATATTTTTAAATTGTCTATATATATATATATATATATATATATATATATAATTGAAAATAGATATTTTACAATTTTCTGATACTTTATAAAATTACATTTAAAAATTAAAATATAAAATTGAATAGACAGTAAGAAATATATATATATTAATATTAATATTTGTGGGGGTGTATTTATTTTTGATCATTCATATATATTTTCTGATTTTTCCATCTGTAACAAAAAGATAAACAACTTTTGTAAACACTGGTTAAAAGTAACTTTTGGCACAAATAGATAGGGCAGGTAATGCCCTTTAAAATAATATATAACTTGACAACATTTTTGCAAAACTTTATTAGTAAGAAATGCGTTAAAGTTTGACATAACAAAAACGGAGATTATTTTTGCAACAACCGAATATATTTCTTACTGTCCATTCTATTCAATATATTTGAATTTGAATTTTTAAATGTATATGGAATAGAAATATAATTTTATAAAGTATCTGAAAAATGTAAAATATCTATTTAAAATAAAATTTTATGTGATTATTCAAAAATATACAATGATTAATTCCATGTATATTTGAAAATTTTATTATTTATTATTTATTTATTTTGAGTATATATATATATTTATTTATTTATTTATTTTGAGTATATATATATATAGAAGATTAATTAGAATATAATTTTAAGCCGATTCACTTGCAAAGGACATATTTTTAAAAATATAAAGTTTTTTTGAGCACATAACAGAAAGAATAATAATAAAATTTTGGGGGGTACTAATCAAAGAAAACAAGTTCAGATTGATTAGTAATAATTATATTATTTTAATTATCTAGATATTTCGTGCTGTTCCATTTCCCTCAGTTTCTATTCAATTTCTTGGAGAGGGAAATTTTTTCTTATTTCCCATATGATGCATATTGATATTTTTCTTTGTCTATACTTTATATATTTTTTAAATTTAGAGTAAATTGCATTTGAATAGAAAAAAAGGGAATTATTTTAAATATTTTTATTATATTACTTCATTTTCAAGTATTAATGCTTCACTATAATATTATGACATGTCATGAAAATGTCAATGATTGATTCACTCAAAGTTCAAGGATGTATGGTTGAATTTTTGGGTAAGGTCATTCATTGATTATTACACTCTTAATTAATAATGATATAATTATATCAGTTTTTAGAACTAACCTTTGTTTATTTATTTTTTGTTTACTTATTTCAGAGTGTTTTTGTATAATCAGATTCTATATGATAAAATAATTCTAAATAAATTTATATTTTCTGATACTTTATAAAATTTCTGCTAGTGCATATAAATTTAAAAAGTAAAATTCAAGACAATAATTAAGGGGGTAGAGATGTATTTATTTTTTTAGAAGTGATTATATATATATATAGTGTAAAATGTGCAGATTCTTAAGATTTCACCTTTGACAAAAAATCGTATGTAAAATTTCAAAAAAATTATCTAGTTAATTTGATTAAGCCCCAATTATTTAGGATGATGGCATAGAGAGGATGGAAAGACGAATAAAAAATTATTTAATTTATAAATTATTTAGAGAGACTTATTCTGTATTTTTTATTAAGACAAATGTTTTTAAAATATCATTTTGTTGTCTCATTAAAAGAGAAATGCAATCTAGGTCAACCACACCATTTCCATTTACACCTTTATGGAACTTAAAGAATATACAATTTCATCTTGGTTGCCCGCATTACTTTGTTTAACTTTTGACCTCAATTGCTGGTGGTTGGTCTTTTAAGTTGTTTTATTCTATAATTAAAAGAAGCCCAATTAGTGAAATATATATTTTTTAGAATTCTCTCTTTATATCTTTAAAAGTTTTTTTATAAGAGAGATCATTTTAAATAAACATTTAAATAAAAGGAAATCCTTCTGTACAATTGAAGCAGCAATTGAATTTTTTAATAAAATGAAAATATTTAATATAAACAAATTCAAACAAGTTTACACTGCGAATGAATCCAATCACTTAGGGGCCTCAGGAGAGTTGCTGTAATACCTTATATTATGGAAGCAACAGCGTTAAGAAAAATTCCCTATCAAGGATATCCGCAAAGAAAAGATTACTGCAGTATTTAGAAAAATCCTTATTACACAGGCATAGCCAAGTGGGACAAGGAAAGAACGCCCCCACCCCCTCTTAATTAAAAATTTTTTATGATTAGACCAATTTTTCTGAATAGTTTCTACTTTATCTTAATTTACTTTTTTATCGAAAAGATACCGAAATTTAGTTAAAGAAGAGACTAGTATATAAATGTTTGGTATAAATATTGCTTGCGGGCCTCAACTAGGCTAAGAGGAAATTTTAAAAAGAGTATAACAAGCTTTACCGTTAATAACTTATTCTCTAATTGCTCTACTTCGGGGGTGTGCCCCATGTTGATAACCATGGTTCTAAGGTCCATGTATGCAATTTCAATAAAATCAAGAGTTTTTAATATGTAATTCATAGCATAAGAGGCTTGATTCATGGCACTGGTACCAAAATACTTATCATTTTCTTCACGATATAGGAAATAGGTGGCTGATTGCAGATCAGGAATGTGTGAAAGGAGAGGAAGTCAGCCATCAAACATTTACATGTGTTGTATATTTTCATATAGCTGAGCCATCAAAGACAATTTCATGCTTAGAAATGTTTCAAATATTGGGAATTTTATTTCGATACAGGCTACTCTAATGGCTGACTTCCTTTCCTTTCCTATATTTTTATCATTTTCGTTTCCTCTTCATACTTTTCTATTCTATCGCCACCTAATTAACTTCCACCAAAATTCACTCATTTAGTGTGTGATATATGATTATTTTGTGTGAACAATTTTCTTGAGATTTTACCGGGGTTTCACTAAAAGGAATCATCACTAAGAAAATTTTGCCATAATCCTGAATCGCCTTGAACTCAGAATCCGAAAACTTTAATCACCTTAGCTAATAGGCTACTGAATTAGATTATCCGAAACATTATTTTTCCTTTAATAGAACTTTTGAATCATCAAGTTATATGTCGAGGTTTATTTAAAAAAAGAAATCTTAATAAAATATTAAGAAAGTTCATTATCTCAGTATAAATCTTTAAATAACGATTAGACAATTTTAGGTGGATATTTTTAGTGGAGGGCAAGAGGAAAAGGGTTTGGCCTTGGAAATCAACAGCGTGTAATATAAATAGCTTAGGAAGGGTGAACTGGTGGCCAACAGGTGTCCATGCTTATCAGCGGTGCTATCAGTGCACGCGATAGTCGTGTAGACCCCAATGAGATGGCCATTGGCCCCCCTTCAGGTGAACGGCCCTTTCTAGCTCCTCCCTTCAGTTTGTAATCAGGCTGACCTTGTTGCAGCCTTCAGCTTTCAAGCCTACGATTGAACATCACGCCAAGTTCAGGACGATCATTGATCAATCCTTTATTAAATTTAAAAAAATCATCTAATAAGCCAGCTCTCTGGTCATCTATAAAAATAAATTTTATAAATCTAGTAGTAATATCCTAAAATAGAAATATACATTCGTATCAAAAATTAAAGCCAAACAGAAAACATTTTTATTATATGTAAAGAATCAAACTATAATTTAAAATTTTTTTTAATTGCTATATCGGAAGGAGAAATTTTAAATCTACATTCCTCAAAGGACCCGCTTGTTTGTAAAGTGTATATATGAGTATAATGGTATAGGTAGAGTGTTTATAAGCCCATTATTGATGTCCTGATCCACCAAAATTTTGTGAAGCAGAAAGAATCACTTAATTAGTCTTTTAGCCTCTAAATGAATTCTCAAAAGCGAACAGGCTGATCGGGACCTAATGAATAGGATTATTAAAATCCTCCTCAATCCGCCTGTCAAATTCCACTGGGCTATTGCCAACTGGGAAGAATTTTTCCGATGCACCCCGATTCGTCTCAGTTGGCTTTATTTCATAGGAATATAAATTTATATTCCAGGCGGATCGAGAGGGATTTTAGCAATGCTCGATCTTAAGTGCAAGGGGCGTAGCCAAGGGGATAATGGGGGAGGCTCTCAACTTGACTAAATCAGAGACCAGATGACAAAATAAGTATTAAAAAAAAATTCTAAAATTTTACAATAATTGGGAAAATTTCAATGGCATGTTTGTCCAAATCTTTTTAAATTAATTCTATTTTTTGCCAAAACTGTTAGTATTTTTAACGTTTTTCCTCCTATAAAATTTCTTAGATACGCTTACTGCTTGAGAATATGTAACATTTATGCATATTCATTAAAAAATATACAAGATGAAATATTTTGTATGCATATTGAGGCACAAGAGATATAGGAGATTTGGAAATGTTAAGTTTTGATGCTCTCAGAGTGCAATTTCTAGTTGTTATTGAGATTTTTTTTAAATAAAAGGAGGATGTTCATGGTCCCTGTAACTTAACTTTGTGCGATCTACAACCCTATCTTTCCTATATTAAGAGTTTTATTAGTTTGTCTCAGAAAGAATCTTATGAAAGCGCAAATCACGACGATTGTTGATGACCAAAAAACATACTGCACATTGTTTCAAACAATTTGAAATTGCTTTTGGATATAAAGAATGTCTTTCCAAAATATATAGTGGTAAATAAAAATTGGTTAATTGATTATAATATATATATTAAATTTATTAAATCATTGATGTCAAAAAATATGTTCATGAATTATTGGCCTGATAAATTAATTATCTTTAATAAATTTTTAAATAATGAAAGAAAACTTAATATATAATATCCTTGAGTTAGGACATTGACTTTAATAATAATCGTTACGATTTCTTAATTAAAATAAAACATGTCTAACCTATTAAAATTATAACATTAGGTGACCCTAATTAGTTATCTTTATTACATAAGAAAATAAATATTATTGGAATTAAGATTAAAGAGGAAATTAGATTTATTCAAATCTAAAAAAAAAAATGATTTGTAATAATCATTATTATGCAAGACTTGAAAGGGGAGGGGGTGGAATATTTTCTAATCAATAAGGAAACAAAATGGAAATTAACAAAAGAATAAAGATAATTAATTAACGTTGTGTATTAAAATCATTACTAAATTATCATTTAAGAGAAATTATTAATTGCTTTAGGTAAAAAAAAATTAAATTATATTTTAATATATACAATGTAATTATTTAAAAGGTTATAAAGAGAGTTGACCAAAGAGAAGTACGACAGCCACCAGGAACTTCGTTGTCAAGCAGTGCTGAATCTCGAATGGATGCCCTGAGGAACAAGAATGATGGCCCGCCAGTAGTTACTTTATTTGTTATCTCAAACTCTTCTTTTTTATCAAAGTATTGTACTCGTATTCTGAACTAATTTAGGCTCTCCTTTTTTCGCATTTTTCCTCTAAATGAAAACTGCAACAGAGAGGAGGACTAAGCCCGTTGCAAAGCCTCATAACCCCCAAATGGGACACATACTCTTACATTTAAATGAATTTTTTAGCAAAAAAAATCAAGCGAGTTCCTGAAAGTCATTTGGGGGAGGAAGCTCTCTGAACCCCAACCCCTCACCCAAATAAGGGTGCATCTTACCGAATGTGTACCCCCAAAAAGAAAATGTTTCTGGGCTCCGACGTTACCTAAATAAATTCTCGTCCAATAAGACTCAGGAATGAACAGTCAAAGCGTTAAAAATTTACTTAATGAAAAATGAAAAAGTTAAGATTTGCCTGTGAACGGGAGCATTGGTGGATCGCATTTCACCTCCTTAAGGAATAGGTACTGCCATCGGCGATGATCAATAAATGAATGGGTGCGTGTAGGCGCATGTGGATTCGTTTAACCTTCGACTTGAAGATCGAGTTTGTTTAACGCAATTAGCGGCCAAGGGCGGGCGAGGCGAAGTGACCGGAGGAGAATCCCCGGCCCTCCAGCCCTTTGGCCCTCCTTGTCCTTGTAATACCCGGGCCCTCTGCCCTTTCCTGTGGCTGTTACGAAAACCCTCCTCCTGAGAACTGAAGGCCCTTCGAGTTGGACGCCCACCATCGGGGAGATGCCATCCAAGGACAAGCTTCTAGTCCAATTCGATTAGTACCATATCAAAAGCAAGTAGAGATGTGATCCAACTTCAAATTTCAGATTCATTATCTCATATAATATATATATAAATTTCTCTTTTTATTAATTATTCCAAAGGGGAAAAATATTTTTTTTTACGTCGAAATTTTGTTGAATTTGTTGATATTCTCTCCTCCCCAGCCTCCAAAAAAAATGACTAGTTACGCCCTTGAGGGTATTTTATTTTATTTCATTAGACAGATCCATCAATCATAATTTGAAGTCAACTTTACATTTTGTGCGATTACGATTTATCCGAGCCAAGGCGGTTTTCTGTTCCTTTCTGCCACACTTCTTCTTCTCGGTTACATTTTGTTCTCTTGTGCCAACCATATATAGAACAGAAGAAGCAGAAAAAGAATTTTTGAATTTGAATATTTTTTAATTTTTTGCATTTTCAGAATGGTGCCAAGAAGATCATCAGAAACAGAAACCCAGAGTCCATGATATTTTGAAATTTTTTCAAAAATTATTTAATAAATTAAAAAAAAATATTTTATTATATTGTTTTCACTTAAACAATTAAATATTTTGCATTCATCTGTTTATAAATGAGGTAATTATAGACGTCCCTATCCCCCCAGAGACAGAGTAGCCCTCCTAAAACCCAAAAATAATTAATATTTTAGGCAAAAAAACACGAAAAGAAATATTAAAACAGTAATTCGGATAAAACAATTTTATTAAAAAAATTTTATGTCTCATAAAACATTTGGTTGCCCTCTGCCTTAGTGCAGAGGTGGAGGACTGGCCTCACGCACCAAAGATCAATGAGCGACAAAAATTTATATATATATTTATTTATATTGTATTGGCTACCAATTAATATAAATAAATAAGGTCGTAGTCTAAATGGCCTTAGGTGCCAAAGAAGACGATAAAAAAAAAACAAGGTTAAATAATGTGACTAGAATACCCAGAAGAATAAGAATAAAACGATAATTTTATATTAATTTTTCTTCCGCTTTGTTTTTATCTTATTGTATTTACTATGCATGTCCATATAATTTTTTTTGGTAGGTCTCTTGGGCATCTGAGACCATATAGACTTTAAACGATATATAATTTACATTAATTAAGATATATGAAATCCAGGCATATTTATTTATATCCAATTAATTGAAATAAATTTTCATCGAACTGCCTGATATCCGAACCCACTCCCCTTGGCTTTTAAGATTATCAATTTTGACAGAATCTTTAATTTCTAGGCTTCGGGATGGGGGTCATATAAATAAATGAATTATTGATAAAACAAAACATATTTTTTTAATATTTAAAAAAATAACATAGATATTCCTTTTTAAATAATTTATTTAATTAATATTTAACGTTCCTGAGAGAGGAATGTTGTCCGCGTAGAATTTCTTGTCCGTTAAATACAGACTTAATAGAATTAATTAAGTACTTCCTTATTCTTAAACTTGTTTTTGTTGTCTTCATACTTAGGTAAAGTGCAGTTTTAATAGAAGAGAGGGGAAGAAAAAAGCTAAGAGGCTCTTTAGGTGTTGTCGAGTAAAAGTGTTTTTGGATTGTAATTTTAAATGAAGGCAGGGTCTATTTTAAGATAATTAATTATCATAATTCAAAATAAGCCAATATAACTTCTTTGGGCCTTATTTTGTGAGAAATTTTTTCTTATCATTCATTCAGTTGCATTTTTTGACGAATCTATTTATTGTGGTTTTTATCAAAAAAAATAATAAAATAGAAAAGTTGAAAGAACTGAAAAAATTAAATGGATAATTTATATATTGGCTAATAAATCATATCAGGTGATATATAATAACATATTAATATTAATATAAAGGCACTATATTTATTTCTTAATATTTACTAATGAAAAAAAAATAATGTATTATATTTTCAAATATTTGAGGAATAGTTTTATTATGTATTGAAATTGGTTTTTTTATTCACATTTCGACATCTTTCTGATTACGTTTCTCTGAACTTGAACTTCAAATACTTACTAAGGAAATGTTTTAAATTACATCATTCAATAAACTAATTTGGCAATTGAAAATTTCTGGAAATTATAGGCTTTGTTCAAATTAGACAGGAACACTCAATTTAACTTCACTATCCAATTATACTCTAGCCTTTAAAAAGAAAGACGAAAAAGTGGATTAAGAATTTGCTACTAGTATATACAGAAATAGCCATTTAATTATAGATACCTTTAAAGGAAAATATCTGATATGATGAATAAATTCGTTTTTTTTCTTGCTTGAAGATAAGCAACCAAAAGGACCAACCCACTAATGAATTTTTGGATTAATTGCTCCAAACCTCCTCCAGAGCGGACCATGCAGTTGTTAAACCTCATTAGAAATAAACAAGACAACAGGGAGTGGTCCGCCCTCGAGGAGCTCTGGAGCAATTTATTGAAAAATTGTTAGTGGGTTGGTCATTTTGGTTGCCTATCTTCCACCAAGTAAAAAAGTAATTTATGCACGGCATAGGTTAGGAAAAAATAGAGAACCAAACTTACACTCAAATAAATAATTTCTCATATATAATATTAATCATTACCCCTCAAAATTGTATTTGAGATTTGCGATCCTCCTTTGAAGAAACGATAAATGTTGCAAAATCTACAAAATCTAATTTCAAGAATATATAAAGAAGGGCCCGATAAGTCGACGATTAAAAAAATTAATTAGAGGATTCTTTTTTATTTAATTTCCTCTGGCTGCTTTCCTATCCTTCCAGAGATTAAAATAAACATCTCATATTTTTCAAGAATATCGTCGGTCACGTCCAAGTGGGGTTCAAAACCGGCGAAAGAAACGAGTAAAAGAAATTTGACTTACAAGCTGTAAAGTTGTTGGTGTGAGGACCAGGCGACGACTCGTCCCGACGTTTCGACTCCTGAATTGTTTAAAAGTTATTATGCATGTTAATTAATAATTCTATTAGAAATTTTTTAGTTTTCATTATGAATATGTTCTACCAGATTTATTTTATTCCGTACTGGAATGTGTCTCATGCCATAAAGGCAAAGAAAAAATAATAATAATGCTACAAATAAATATGAGCAACATAAAAGCTCAAAAGAAAAATTTTTGTTACCTCTTCTACTACTCTTCCTTCTCCACCTTCCCTTCTACCGATCGAATAGGAACTTTATGAAACTTAACCAACTTATTCTCAGTATAAGACTTATATTAATTAAAAAGAATTCTCTGGGGCTGGATGCTTGTTCACGAAACACTCTCACATTTAGATTAACTCATATTTTAAAATAATTTTGAAGTTATATTTCTGATGAACACTAAGCTTTGTTTCCTAAATATTTAAATTTCATCTTTGCGAGAAAGAAAAAAAAATTATTTATATTAAACTGTTTTTCGATTTATTTAAAGATAATTGTAAACGTTGTTTTAAATATGCAAATTATATTTTTCATTTAAAAAAAAAAATTAGTTTTATTTTAACCTTGAAAAATATCTAAAATTGATAAAGAAACTATTATATTACTTTGGGTTGTAAGCTACAGTACACTGTACATTTCACTATTTGCAGTTCACACAAGATTACAAAGAAATTCGGTATGAGTAAAAAAAACACCATGGCCTAGACGGTAGCCCTGTCTCTTGGTAGAGGTAGAGTTTTCGCTTCCTGTCCTGAGCGACAAAAATTTATTATATTATATTAGTTACCAATTAATATAAATATATAAATAAGGACGGGGTCTAAATGGCTTCAGATGCTGAAAAATATTTTTAAAATAGGTAGAGAATCGGAATTATTCCTCAATTGTCTTTTAGAAAATAAAATAATTAGGGTAATAGCTGACACTCACCAGGAATAAAGAACGAAGCAATTAAAGTTCGACTGGACTTCCTAAAATTGAAAAATAAAACGAAAACAACGAGACACCCAAATGACATATACCATTTAGACTTACCAGACAGAGAGCATGTACACTTTATAACCTTTTATTTTTACACACATATACACTTATTATTAAAGGACAAAAAGGTTTATATGTTAAAGTTTTTCTAAAAAAAAAAAAAAAAACCCGGACAGAAATATTAAAAATGATAAAATTGAAGGGACTCCCTTGAGGTCAATTAAATAATAATTAAATAAAAATTTAACATAAAAAATGTATTCATTTAAAATATTGAATATAAGTTAAAAAACTAAACTCTTCAATTGTCTATTTTTTAAGTCTTTAGATTTCGTTTTAGGAAGTATTCAGAAACGTTCCTAAGAGAAAACTTAACTTAGGAGAATTTTGTTAAATGTTAAATTTTTTCTTGATTTATGACCTGAAGAAGATTTTTGATTTAGTCATTTAAGAAAAATTTTAAGTTAAGAAATTCCATATAAAAAGCAAAGTAAAATTCTTGTTAGATTAAGATTTTTCTTAGGAATGTTTGGGAATAGGGCCCTTGGGCATTTTATTATAGCAACAAAAATCTATTTATTGTACTATTAATATTTTATATGATGATTATTTGCCCAACTATCAGGATATAAGCACTTTTTTAAATTAATTTTTTTATCTTTTATGTATCGGAGGGATAATATTTTAATTATACCATACAATATCTATTATCCGTCCATATTTATTTCAATTAATTGATACCCAATATAATTTATATATATTTTAATACTCAGGGCGGAAAGCGAACCATTGACTGATCAAGAAGCAAGAGCTTTTACTCTGCTCCACTATAAGCGCTTTAGTACACATAAATAAAAAACCTAAATGCAGTAAAACGAATGGAAATAAATTTATTTCTTATTCAAAACGCGTCTCTCTCGTCTTAAAATATCTTTTTCATTGAATCTCCTATTGATTTTATTTAAATTATCTTAACTAATTGTGGGTTGCTATATTTTTTTTTTTTTTTTTCTGACGACCTCTCCTAATATAAATTATTGCCTAGGGGTCATTTTGCTTATCTCCCTTTTCCTTGAGGACTTCCATTTGCGGCTTAATAAAAAAAAATGAAGATAAAAATAAACTAATCAAACGGAATTTCCTAAATCTACGTTTCCTCTTTTTTTTTTTTCTCTCGAAATTTTTCCAAGTTTACTGTCGAAGGAAGGAAATTTTTTTTTTTGTTTTTGTTTTATTTGTCTGAAAGTCAAAGTGGGCGTTGATTGCGTCGAATTTCATCATCCAACTCACCACACTAGAGCGACTTTTCATCACGCATGCTCACTTGAAATGCACCTCGCTCTTTACTAAATAATATTTTATTTGTGAATCGATGTAATGGGTGGATATGTTATATAATCTGAGTACTATTAACGTCTGTCAATTAAAAAAAAAAAAAACAAATTTATGGATTGATTTAAAGAAAAAAATAAATAAATAATTTAACCTCGAAATGGGACAAACAAATTCCAATTAACATTATAAACGGGAGATTAAATCACCTCTTGAAGGATTCAATCGATTCATCATCATAATATTATTTAACCCTCACCGTTTGACCTTGCCCTTTATTTACCCGGGATTTCTTAAAAATATTACAAGAAACGACGCGTTTTTTTAGATCGTTTATCTAGGATGATATCAGTCACGTAGTATAAAAATGGAATTTTAACTTTATAAAACTTTCTAAACATCAAAAAAAAAAAAGTAACGATAAAACTTTTTCATTTAATAAAATATAGAACTTAAGAATAAAGATGAGTAAAAATTTCGAATAAAAAATAATGAAAAAAAAAAATACTTTTATTTATAAAAATGATGTTTTTATGAAAAGTGTAATATATGAAATATGAATGGGAAATAAAATTCCAAAAACCAATATTCATTGACCTTGTTTAGCCCTGAAGGAGCGTGTGAAACGTCAGCAACAAAAACAAAAAATTTGTTTTATTTCACCTGACGGCTGCATCGGGACATTCCATTCTTCACAATATTAATAAATTAAAAATGTGCCCTCTAGAATATTGCAAATGTAGCAAGAAAAAATTTAATAACAGTAAAATCAAAAAAAAAACTTGGGGAAGCCCTCGAATGAATAAACGAGAACGATTGAAAAACTTAAGGGCTCTATTTAGAAACATTCTTTCCATTTTAATTTATGGGAAATTTCTCTAAGGTTTTCTCTGCCGGCAGACCTGGCAGTAGAGAAGCGGAACAGCCACCGAGGTCTTTGTTGTTAAGCAAGGCCAAGCAATGCTGAACCTCAAAGGAATACGCCCGCCGAAAGCCATCAATAATTTACTGCAATATATATTATAATTTATATGAAGTCTTAAGCCTTAAATAACTTTAAACTTAATTATAATTTGATGTTGAATTGAAATTTTACATAATTTTTAAATTATATTTTTATAAATAAAAAATCCTGAAAAATAAAAGATACCACTATTTTTTTATTCATCAATATCAGTATTTCAAAGATTAAGTAAAATTCCAAGACAACATCGAATAAAAAATCTCTAGTTCCATTATTTCTAAAAAATTAAATAATAATGTATAATTCCTTTTAAATTTTCCTTAGGTGATTCATTTAAAGATCTTCCTTAGGTCTCTTAATTAAACAATCAAGTAAAATTTTAACTCAAAAAAAAACATAGTAAAATTTCTTTAAAAGTTTGAGAATTTTTTTAGGAGCTTTTCTGAATAGAGCTAAGAGGACCAAAATGAAAAATTTCTGGAAAGAAAAATTAGGAGTAGTGAGGAGAATAAATTATGATGAGGGGAGGGGGAGGGGAAACAAAAAATGGGATATGTGAAGAATAATAAAAAAAACTTCGACAAAAATTAGATATGGAGTGAGTTGTATATGGTCGAGTAATCATTAAACGGTTCACCGGACTTTATGGTCCCGCCATCGTTTCTATTTGTTTCTTATTATTTGTTATATCAGAGGATCTATTTTATTATTATTTTGATTTTAAAACACAAACATAAGCAGGAAAGACCGTAACACCTTTTTCATTCTTTTCTTCCTGAAAAATAAATCAGGAATCAAAGTAGAGATAATATCATGATCACTCCTTGGAATAACCACAACGTTTCCGTTTCAGACACATGAAATAGACATATTTATTTCGAAGTTAAGCTGGTAGCGGGTGGTCAGGCGTCAATAGTCCCTTGCCGTTATTTGTGATATTTATTTCTTGTACTTTTAGATTAAAAAGAAAAAGAGTGGGTGTTTTATCAGAAAAGTACTGAAAAGATTTGCGAACAATATTAGAGAACAAAGATAAAAAAAATTGGCGCGTCAGGTATAATGACCTTGAACTTGACTAAGAGTTATCACCACTCCAGATAACAAATATAACGAAATCTTTATACGACGAAAGTAAAATAACAATTATTAATGGATAATGTTGTGGAGAAATAGCATTTCAATAAATATAGCAATTTTATTGTATTATATTTAATTAATGGCTCACGTAAAATTAAGCAATTTCAATGATTTAAAGGATTGTGATTTAGTAAATAATAAAATATATTAATAAATAAAATTCAAATTGAAAATTTCACTATGTAAAATGTTAAAGTTGAGCTGTCATTGATTGGCGAAATAATTTTAATATCCAAGATTAAATTTAGAACATTCTTATTCAATATTATTTATTGTAATAACGAAAAATTATTGGCTGTTTTAGAAATAAAAATAGAAATAGAAAAAGCAATTTTTATCAAAAGCATGCTAGAAAAAAAATAATATTTTAAATATAGATAAAGTTATTTATAATTAATGAAGTATGATAAAAATTGTCATATTACAAGTACTATATGAATACTAGAATTAGAGTGGGGGGAGAAGGCAGTCCGTTGCAAGTGTCATTGTTTGATCGGTAATTTTAGACAAATAAATAATACGCGGCTCACGAGCCAACCATTTGGTGACTAATATTTCATTCGTTTGTTTACAAATGAAATTAGTCATACAATTACTAACTCTCATTAGTGAATTTTGTGAAACTACTTATGGGGATTTTTGACTGATCATTTAAGAATGAAGATGGTCTCAGTCAAGGACTGAAATGTCGCTCACAATCATTAATGAATAATGTTTTTTGGATGAAAAATTTAAAAAAATTTCCGTTATTCAACAAAAAAAAAAAGAACAAAGTATTCTTGATCAAAAGAACTAAATGATTAAATGACTTATCTCTAAAGATTTTTTGCAAAAGAAAATGACGCTTCCATTTTAAATTGCTCGCCTAGATTTCTCTCTGGAATAATTAAAAGACTTGTAACATGTTGGACAGTTGGAAGTTCGTTAGGAAAATTTCATTGAATTGGCGAGAATTCTACAGAATGGCAAATGGAAAAGCCACCATTCCTACTTCAATAGCCTAAAATATAATAGCTTAAATAATAAATACATTTCTATTAATTTTACTTTGTTTTGAAAAATCTTTTTTTTTTTTTTTTGTCTTTTTTGGTATCTGAAGCCATTTAGAGTCCTTATTTATTTAAATTAATTGGTAGCCAATATAAATAAAATATTTATCGCTCAGGACACACACACACAATCGCTCACATACACAGGTGGCCCGCAGACGATACCGTCTATCTCCACCCTCACAAATAATACATTCTATCGCTCAGGACAGGAAGAGAACCAGTGGCCTTTGGAACGTGAAGCGAGACCTCTACCTCTGGCCCTTTGAAAAAACTTGGCTTTGTTGGAAAGTTAACCAACTACAACAACCCCCAACAATTATGTATTTATAAATATGAATAAGTTAGTGATATTAATAGCCAGCAATTCCCGTGCCCGCCTGAGTACATACTTTTTCATAATGTCCTATTTATACAATGATAATGTAAAAAAAAATTGAATAAATTTCCTTATTAAGTTAAAAAAAATTTTGTTCTTATAAGGATTTCAATAACCCAAAGCCCTTAAATTAAGCTTGAAAAGAAGGGGGATTGTAGAAATATGAGAGATGAGACTTCATCTATAAATATTCGATTCAGATCGCTCCTTTCTTATTATACATGCTACGTGCGAAAGCATAATGGAACCACTGTATAAGAGAATCTATAAAATATCAATATCGTTGTTAAGTATATGTATATCGGGGTGAATGCATAAACAAGTAAGGTGGTGGGGGAGGAGGGGGCTCTATTTAAAATCGGTTGACTTGTATGCACGTTTCAACATCGACTCGAGGGCTCTCTCGGGTCTCCTTCAAGGTGACTCGCCTATTTTGAAACGGAATAGGTATAAATAGTTTTATTGAACTTGAAGCAAGGCGCCTGGCATTGGGTGCATCTGACCAATGACGAGCCTCCACCCCGGATCCATTACAGGTAAAATTATTTTGGAGCTCGTTGCGCATTTCGTTAATAGACTATTTCATGGTGGTGGCCGTCGTCTCCCCGCCTCGAATGAAAATGGTTTATTGTAACAGCCGAGAGAAAGTGGACAAATGTTATTCTCTTTTATTCTACAATTTCAGATAAATGTCCTTTTAAATAGCGGTCTGAAATTTTTTCTTCTTTGTCAGCCT
This sequence comes from Anisolabis maritima, assembly GCA_010014785.2. NCBI lineage: Eukaryota > Metazoa > Arthropoda > Insecta > Dermaptera > Anisolabididae > Anisolabis > Anisolabis maritima. The sequence continues at coordinate 3,543 of JAAAKE020092665.1, read as the reverse complement.
CTGGTTAAAATTATTAAATAGTATATTTAAATTTAATTGATAAATTAATATTACGTAAGTGAATAATAGAATAATAATAATAATCTATCTAAAATAATTATTTATATCATCAGACCCTTTAGCTATTTTTTTAAAATCTCTAATTTGATATACGAGACCGGGTTTATTGCAGTGGCGTCGAACCTATGGCACGCGTGCGTATGAAAATTTAGATAATCGTTAAAATTTTTATCACTAAAAAAAAAAGGAAAACTTATCTTCCTTATCTTTAAAGAAAGGAGAGACAAAAAAATGGCATGTCAACAATTATTCAAATATTATTTGTAAATTTTTGACCCGTGTTTGTAAAAAGATTTTTCACTACTGGATTTATTTTTATTGGATATCTCAAGAAAAAAATAATGGAATTACTCAAAGGGTAACTCTTTCATTTTATGAAAATTCAGTAATATTAATTCTGACACAATAAAAACAAATTATTTTGCAATCAATAGAGGGTCTACAAAGTCTCGTGTCTCCTGCCCACTTTCCCTTAATAAAATCTGTGCCACTGATTCTTGGGTTAATGGGGAGCATAAAGCCTTAAATGGAAATTTTTTAACATAGGAAAAAAATTGACTACAAAGAAATCAAAGGATAATTTATTTTAAAATGACTTATTTTAGAAATATTGGATGTAATAAAAAAGTAATCTGATTTCGGTTATTAATATTAACAACAAATTATATATATGGGTGCCCAGAAAATAAAGTGAAGGACCTCACATTAGATTAATTTCCAACATTAAGGTTTAGTTAAAATTGGCCAATTAAATGTGCTGTTTCATCCTACTGGTTTTCAATATAATTTTTAAATCTATTTTGGGAATTAGTCAAAATTTTATATTCGCTGGCCTGTTCAACTTTATATTTAACAAAAATTATTTACAGATATTTTTCATGCTTATGTTTTTAGGAATTTCTTATTTAATTAGATTTTTTAACTGATTATGATAGAATACTTAATTTTTTAAATAATACACAAATATTCCAATACTGAATGTTTATTTAATAAAAATCCCAAATTTTATTTTTGCATAAATATCATAAACAATATATAGTACATTTTCAAAATTTAATTTTAGAATATATGTTTAATGTTAACTAGATGTTGATGCAATTTAAAAATAATTCCAAACTATCGAGTGTCTGTTGTCCAAAGTTGAGCCAAACCTTAAAGAGAAAAAGTAAGCTAGATGTTTTCTTCTTGGATATTTTTAGAGATACATCCAAAGAAAATAACAAGGTCAACTCTTTTAGATTCAGTGATTTGAAATTATTTAATTTTATAATTGACATAAGCAATTTAAGAGCTAAACAAAATGCTTTTTTCATTTTGGAATTGCTGTTCTACAAGAGTTGCCATGTGCAACTATCTTCAACTTTGGACAATTGCACTTAGATTTTTATTACCTATTTATTAATTAGTATTTATCAGCGATAATCGAGTGCTTTTTATTCTGGTTTGGAAGTGTCTTTGTTATTTTTTTTATAATATTTTGAGATATTTTTAATATATTCCTTGAATTCTGGTCATATTTTGGGACTTTTAGCCCACTTTACTAAAGAGAAAACAATATTGCGCTTTGTCACTCCGCCAGTTCAAAACTGTCTAGGTTTTAAAGGAGGAGAAAACTATTTTTAGGGTTAATACTTCGCTTAAATATTGGTTTTTCTTTTTTAGAGTGCGATGAACAAAAAAAAGTGACCTTTAACCTTCTACCTGCGAGATATGATATTTTTTTACTTTATGTAATATATAGAATAGTAATGTGATTGCAAAAAAAATCGATGTCGAGATTTCAACGGAAATACACGTTTTGATGTCCTCTGAATCTAAAAAAAATGAGTCTGCAAGTGTATGGACAAGATTTCCCAAAAACGAAAAAATGTACGAGGCTGAAATTTTTAATTATATAAGCTAGGTACTCTCGTCGCTTCGACTGAATAAAAATGGTCAACGGGTATTAAAACTTTACTGATGTACTTTTTTAGTTTTTTTCGATTTTCTCAAAATGCCCACGAACGATTTTGATTAAAATTTATATATCATTTATTCATTAGATGATCTTTGAAATCTATTAACCTTTATCCCCCCAAAATTGTTTGTGACCGAGTTTATTTTTCTTCTTTTTAATATCCATAAAATCTGGTTCGACTTGGATTCAAACTTTGTTTTCTTAGAGAATTTTTAATATTCTGTTAATTTTTTTTCAATTTCTATTTCATAAATTATATAAATAATAATAAATATTTAAAATCATTTAGTATTTTTTATTTTCTCTCTCATATATTAACATATGTAATATTTAGTTTAAAGAAGTATAGCGATCAAAAAAAAAATTCGATGTTAAAATTTCAACGGAAATATACGTTTTGAGTTTTCTTGAGTCTAAGAAAGAAGTCTCAAAATCGTCTGTATGTGTGTAAAAAATATCTCAAGAATGAAAAAATTCTCGAGGATAAAAAAGTACAACATTAAAGTATTAGACTTATTGATTTCAGTGTAAACCTGCGCCTCGCTAGTACCTAGCTTAAATATAAAATTTGAGCCTCGAGAGATTATACGCTCTTGAGATATTTTGTTTAGATCGTGCCATTTTCTTAGGCTCAAGGGACCCTTCGATGATTATTTTGATCCCTTCTCAAGGATTCTTACGTTGTTAAATATAAGAAATGTGATTTGAATGATCGACATTTATCTTCTTGCTAATATTTCCCAATTCATCAAATAAATATTTTCTTCTAGATCTCTCTTTAAAGAATGAATTAGTTGCGTCTGACTCATTTCAGATAACAAAGAAAAAAAAATCTTTTACATTCCTATTTTTTACCGTTGAAATGATAAGAGATAGGTTTATTTTAAATGTTCTCATTATATATATATAAAAATGAAAGAAAATGAGCCCCAAAACATCCTCTTAGAAAAAAAAAAAAAATTTCCAACAAATAAAATCATTAAAAAATTGTCTCAATTTATTTGCGCTTTTTAATAAAACTTGGTATTTAATTTCCATGTTATTTCATTTGTTTATTTTCACCTACCTCTAAATTTTATTTAATAACGCGGAGAATAAAAGAATATTTTTATTACCAATTACTACTAAATAAATATCATTTGAAATGAACCATGTTTGATTTTAACAAACAACAAAGTTCAAGGCCATTCCTCTCTTGTTTAGACAGTGAGTGAGAACATCGCTATCCCAAATTACAAAAGAATGACAGATAGCTAGAAAAATTTATTTTTTTGAACAAATTGTCAATCAACAAAGAGTAAATAAAATAAATAATTCATTTTTTTTATAAAAAAAAAAAAAAAGTGTAGAAAGATGAATAAAAACACCATCAATGGAGATATATATATTTTTTTTCTTTTATAAAAAATTAGAAATAGCAAATTTATGTTGATAAACAAATTATGGGAATTATTATTTTTTAATTAATATACAAACAATATGCTTTTAAAAAAGAGGAACCTATTTGAACTTAAATAAATTACAAT